>JAQQAC010015530.1:9118120-9199810 GCA_029783875.1 Phataginus tricuspis | reverse complement strand
GTCTATTCATGTCCTCTGCCCATTTCTTAATTGGACTATTTGCTTTTTGTTTGTTACTGTGCGTGAATTCTTTATATATTTTGGGTGTCAACCCTATATCAGATACGTCATTTATGAATATATTTTCCCATACTGTAGGATGTCTTTTTGTTCTACTGATAGTGTCCTTTGCTGTACAGAAGCTTTTCAGCTTGATATAGTCCCACTTGTTCATTTTTCCTTTTGTTCCCCTTGCCTGGGGAGATATGTTTATGAAAAAGTCACTCCTGTTTATGTCCAAGAGATTTTTGCCTATGTTTTTTTCTAAGAGTTTTATGGTTTCATGACTTACATTCAGGTCTTTGATCCACCTTGAGTTTACCTTTGTGTATGGGGCTAGACAGTAGTCCAGTTTCCTTCTCTTACATGCAGCTGTCCAGTTTTTCCAACACCAGCTGCTGAAGAGGCTGTCATCTCCCCATTGTATGTCCAAGGCTCCTTTATCAAATATTAATTGACTGTAAATGTTTGGGTTAATGTTTGGATTTTCTATTCTGTTCCACTGGTCTGTGGGTCTGTTTTTGTGCCAATACCAAATTGTCTTGATTACTGTGGCTTTGTAGTAGAGCTTGAAGTCAGGGAGCGTAATTCCCCCTGTTTGATTCCACCTTCTCAGGATTGCTTTGGCTATTCGGGGTCTTTTGTGGTTCCATATGAATTTTAGAATTATTTGTTCCAGTTCATTGAAGAAAGCTGTTGGTAGTTTGATAGGGATTGCATTGAATCTGTAGATTGCTTTAGGTAGTATAGCCATTTTGACAATATTTATTCTTCCTAGCCAAGAGCATGGGATGCATTTCCATTTGTTAGTGTCCTCTTTAATTTCTCTTAGGAGTGTCTTGTAGTTTTCAGTTCATAGATTTTGTAATTGAGCGTTTAAAGCTTTCTTTACAGGAAAGTGCTTGCCAACTAGAGGGGCATGTGATCAAAATACCTCAAAGGAGTAGATGTATAACTATCAAGTCATTCTAAAAATCAGTTTTGTCAGCCAGACTGTTTATGCTCACTGGGATATTTCTGCTATTAACAAATGCATATACCTTCATTTTTCAGTTTTTAAATTTGGATCTTTCTATATGGGGCTTTTTAAAGCAGGATGCAAGTATATTAATTCAAAAAAAGCACTGTGCTTCCTGGTTGCCTTTCTTTCCAAAGTACTCCATACCTCAGTGGCTTTGACCCTTCCTGGGTGTCCCATGGTTCACAGTAGATCTGATCCATTTAAGGACAAATGCAAGTGATCCTGTTTCTGACATTCTGAAGAATTCAGGGTGGGTGGAAGCGCCAATGGTATTTTTAGAGAAAATGTCAAAATACTTATAAACAGATGATTCTGTTCTTTGACAGGAGTGGGAGAGTAGGTTAGACGTGAAAAACTGGTTCTTAGTGCTAAATACTGAGTTATCAGAGGCAGTATTCTCTTTCTTGGTTATATTATAGAAAACCAATTCCTAACTTTAATAATACAGTATACTTTTTAAATTAAGCTACTATATATTTTACCTCATAATTGTTATTTTCAGCCAGTTAGAGGTAAAAATAGGAAGTAATAGTTATCTTTTTCGGTTCAAGAAAAACCCATAAAAAATACCTGACATATAGAAGGCACTTAATAAATATTTAATGAAGAATGAATGAAGAAATATGATTTTCTGTGAACAAGCATGTCAAATGAAATGAGGGAATGTTTTGGGATTGTTTCTCCTTTGGGCTCTCACCTTTATTAATTTAAAACCTAAACCAAAGCTCTTTGTGGTAACAGTTGGATTAATTTTAAATTTAATTCATTTTCCCCCCCAGAGAGACTAGCTTACAAAATTTTCCTCATATTGAGGTAGTTCGGAAAAAAGAAGACAGACGAAAATTGCTTGGACACACATGTAAGGAATGTGAAATTGTAAGTACTTGTGTAAATACCGTACAGTTGGGTTTTTTTAAAGCGTGGCTTTATAGATCATAAATGCAAGATTTAAAAACCATAGATACAAACCATATTTTCATCTAGAAACCTAATTGAGCCAGGAATAACAGGATGAATAAATAGCACACTGGCTGTGACCTGAGAGATAAAAATAGATGAAAATAAAAGCTCTCAATTTCTCTCAGATTTTCATTAAGTGGATCTGGAGCCTAAGCTAAGCCCTAGTTCTTACCACCAGCTTAAGACATTTGTGTCATTCATCTTTTCTATATTTATTTCGTATTTGTTTCATTTTTTTCCCCTTACATTATAGCAAAGGCTCTTATATCTCTACTATTTTGGGAAATTTTTGATAATACAGTAGGTAACTTTGCTATAATGTTATTTGCTATAATGCTATTACTTAAATCAGCACTCTTGAGAAATGAGAAACATTCATATTTGCTTTTTCTAATTAACTGGTATGACCATAAGTTCTCAATTTTTCTCCAATCATTTTCTTTACTGAACAAGGTGTGATGAACAAGCTGTTTCATTAGAACACCATTATATTTTCCTTTTATACATTGACTGTCTTGGACTGTTGAAGTAGCCAGTGCTAATGGCACTATTACCAACTGTTTTTCCTGTGTTTTCTTGGAAGATGTTTTTTTCTTTCTCTGCTTTTCATTAGCTATTAGATGCCTGCCTCTAGCAACTTATTTCCTCTTTTTAACAACTGTGGGCTCCATAATTTGATAACCAAGCACATTAAACTCTTGTATGAATAGATTACAGCAGAAGTAAGCATTTGGTGAGAAATAGGCCCTCATATACTAATGGTGGGAGTAAATCGGGATCACTGTTTTGGAAAGCAGTTTGGCAATGTAAGCAAAACCTCCTATATCATGAAATTTCATAGCATGAATATATCATGATTTCTTATATAAGGAACATGTTGTACACTAACAAATGTCCAGTTTTTAGATACAACCATAATTCTCTATAATACTGCTGGTCAGAAAACTGCTTTTGTGCTAGAAACACTGTTCATTTGCTTTCCTTATCTCAGGAATCATTTCTTGTGCTGTCTGTTATTCAGTCTCTGAAAACTATTGTTTCAAACATTTCATGCCATTTTTTTTGTTGTGTAAGGTAAGAGGGTAAGTCTGTTCCCTGTTACTTCCTCAGGGTCAGAAGTGAAAGTGCCAATCCCATGCGTTTAAATAGTATCTGTATGCTTACAGTGCCTACATTTATCCCGTCATCTATTCCACATGTAATACACATGTGGATGTGTAATAATCATTTCAGATTTCACATGTCTGAAAGCAAACATGCAGTTTCTATCTCTGATTCCCAAACCTTACCTCTCAGCCTCCTTTATGTCCATTCTAGTTATTTAAACCAGAGTTGCTCTTTTGTTCCATATCTCAACAACTGATCTTTCAGCAAATCCCATTGATTGTACCTTCAAAATACCTCCCATTTCCAGCCACTTCTTATCTCTACAACCAACCTGGACCAAGGCACCATTTTATCTTGTTTGGACTACTGAACAGCTTTTTAGTGACCTCCGTGTTGGTTTTTTGTTTTTTAGTTAATCTATTTTTTAGAGCAGTTTAGGTTCACAGCAAAGTTGAGCAGGAAGTATAGAGTTCTCCTATACCCCGGTCCCTACTCTCCTACTCATTCTTGTCTCTTCACTATACTTTCAGCACAGCAACGAATGAATGGTCTTTTGTTTCTAGTGGTATTTTTAGAATAAAAATTAAACCATGTCATTAATTTACCTAACCCTTAAACTCTTCCCATCTCACTAAGAATCCAAGGTTCTTATCAAGACAACAAGCTGGCACTCCACTTCCTCTCTGACTTCATCTGCAACCACTCCCCCAGTTGCTCGCCATGTTATGGCTACACTAACCCACTGTTGCTTTCAAGTGCATTGTAATGTGGCAGCAATGTTTCTTTAACATTGGTGGTTCTCTGGGGTCATCCCATCCCAATGGCCAGGCTAAGGTAGCAGAGGCCATATTGATGGCAACAAGAATGAGGAAGAAGATACCTTAAAAAAAAAGTTGTTTCAGAGATACTGAAAAGCCTGTAATTCATCTATGTAAAAGAAAAATGTGTTAAAAACCTTTACCTCAAACTAAAATTCTAGCCCTAAGTTTGCCACTTTCAGTAGGTGATATCTTTGGTAGATTGTCACTTTGATTTTTAGTTTCACAAGTACTGGATTCTATTAAACTTTACACTACTGCTGTGTTTTCTCTAGATCTAGAGCTTGAAAACCCTTACTTTTTTTACATATAAGTTTTATTCTTGTTTGTATGAAGTCCAAGTTCTTTTGATCACAGGCGCAAAAAATAATATGCCTTTGATCCTAATTGATGAAGCCCACAACATTCAAAGCTAAACTTCTGTTTTTTAAAATCCAGAGATAGGAAAATTACCGTGAAACACATATTATGTCCAAGTAACAACTGGGAAGAGTGCTACTCAGCGTGCAGGCCTCTGCATTTTTGTCACTGGTGTGACAGACGAGGCATTGGCACCAACATCTGAATCAGCTGCATCACTAAGCACACTGCAAAGTTAAGGTGGTGGGGTGTTTTTTTTTTTCCATTTTAAGACTTTATTGACAAAGGAGGCAGCACATCGACTTACATTATGATACAGGCTCCTTTTCTCTTTTGTGAAGAAAACATTTCACACAGACCAACCACCTGCCTATAACCATTAATTACTAGTATTATCATCTGTGAGTATTAGTTCCTTAGCATGCTGAATACTTCGCTAGCTTTCTTAGTTTCTAGTTTATAATCAGTAAGCATATCACTCCATTTATTAATCCTAAAGGAAAAACTTACCATTTTTTCTTATTAGTATTATGCAGATATTCCAGCAGAAGAAAGAGAAAAGAAGTTGGCTTCCTGCTCAAGACACCGATTCCGCTACATTCCACCCAACACACCAGAGAATTTTTGGGAAGTTGGTTTTCCTTCCACTCAGACTTGTATGGAAAGAGGTGAGAGAATAGATTATAATATTTGGGATTAATATTTTTTACTACTGTATATATCCCAAGCCTAAACATTAAACGTTTTCTCCATGATTCCAAGTCTGGTACTAGTATTGTGACATAAAAATAAATTCCTAAAGATAAAGGACTTATCTTCAACTAAGTAATTTCATGGGAATCAGATTGTTTATAATCACTTTAATGTAATTGTAAGCATTATCCTGGTTTATCATTCAGATTTCAGGAATAAATTTATCTTACATCTTAGCAAAATGGCTTAATAAAATAAATTTAACAATTATATTGTTAAAAGTATCTTTTCAAAGCAAAGAGTCTATATTTTAAATTTTAAAACCTCACTTTTCTAAAATGGTGGGTATTAATAAACCATATATAAGCAAAAAGGACCTTTGTTTATTTAGAAGATTATTGCAACTAGCTCCTTCAAATTTGTGTAAATGAGGAAACTGGTGCTAAGGGTTGAAATCATTCATCAGCATCACACAGCTAATAATCAAAAGGAATGAGTGAACCTAAAAGACATTAAATAAGACACATGTTTACTGGACCTATGCTGAAAGAAATGTGTGTTGCAAATATTATCTTCTAAATTTGTGATTTTTTTGTGTGTGTGATTTGTTTTCAAGGTTACATTAAGGAAGATCTTGATCCTTGTCCTCGTCCAAAGAGACGGCAGCCTTACAATGCAATGTTTTCTCCAAAGGGCAAGGAGCAGAAGACATAGATGCTGAAGCAAAAACAGGACAGAGGACAATTTTTTTCTTTTTAGTTATTTATAGATATAGCTAGTATTAAACACTGATTTTTTTTATCTTCTGTAAACTGATTTATAAATCATTTTTCTATTGAGAATGTTTTTAAATGTCATTTACCCACCACACATACAATTATTTAAAAATGTAGATGAGTTTATAGTGTGTTTTCTCCCTTTTGCACCTTTAGAACAGTAAGGTGCTTTCATTTTGTACTCTAACTTAAGAGTTATTTACTTTATTTGTTAACACTTAATTATAATTTTGAAAGTAAGATAGCTGTAGTCTGTGATTTGTTGCCTTTCAGATCTTTTCTTTTTACTCCCATCTTCCCTTGGTATTTACATTCACCAGTGACTTCATATTAATCATTACAAAGTTTCATCCTTGTAATCAGTTGCTCTTCTGTAGGTCATTCCAGTGTCTGACATTTAAGCCTTTTTTTAAAAAGACTAAATTTTAATAGTCTCTTAACTTTCTAGCTTCTTTTTTTGTTGAGTTGAAGTATTATAGGGAATTCCTTCCAAGGTGACCACAAGTGTCAATCTTTTTCCTTCCCCAAATATATATGTACTATAAGTTAATGTCATCTAACGTCATCCTCTGATCTGATCATAATATTCTAGGTCCTCACATGTTTTCTTTTCATCATACTTTTTTTCTGGTGCAATTTTCAAGCTGAATTTGCTCTTTTCTGCCCGTGTGTTCATATTCAGTTGTATTGTTTCTCTGGATTGACTGATGTTACGAACCTCCAATTTGGCAACAAAATAGGTATCTCCATATAGCCACTTTCTGTCCCTCTAAGACCTAGGAGTGTCTGAGTCATTAAGATCATTCAGATTAAGATGATACATTTGTGTTACCTTTTGTAGTGACATTTTGTTCATCAATGTCTTTTTTGTATATTCTTTTAATCCTTATCTCAACAGTATCACTACATAAGCAGGAACACATGAGACACTGAATGGATGCCTCACCAATGTATAAATAACCTTATAGACATAAACTTCTCAGAGTTCCTAAAAAATCTCTTTGCTTAGTCTCATCTTCTGCATTGGTCAGGGTTCTCATGTGAATAAATGACATCAGTTTGTGTTTTCACAGAGAGGATGGAAAAAGAAACCACATACAGTGAATATCTACTATATGTCAGACCCCTTATGTACATGGTTTGGCTCTGAATGTGATTCTGAATTTTATCAGCTTCTATTCAGTACTTTTATTCCTTTCCAAATTGTTTATTCTATGTTTGATTTTTGTTCTCTGCTTGGCAGTCAGCTAATCTCCCCAAAATAAAAGAAGCCATTCACTGGTTGCTTACTCTATGCCAGGAACTATGTTACGCTCTTCACAAAGATTTTCCCTTTTTAATCCTCAAACAATCTTGTGAATTTATGTATCGGCTTAACATTAAGCTGCAAAAATGGATCCAGAAAACAGATTAAACAACAAAAGACTGGTTTTATTTTTCTCATATTAAAAAGTGTGTAGGTCAGCAGTCCAAGACTGGTAATACAGTTCGGTGATACCGTCATAGACCCATATTTCTTCTTTCTGTTCTCTCATATTTTGTATGTAGCTTCATCCTTGACTGTAACATAGTCACGCCACCTCTAGTATCATGTCCATGTTCTAGGTAGGAGGAAGAAAAAAGAAAAGAAGCACATACCCTTGTTTTTTGTCCCTCTTCAAAAAGTTTTTCAGAAGGCCCCACCATATACTCCCTGTTTCTGAATGGCCTGAATTGTCACTTGGCTACCTCTAATGACTGAGAGATGACTTAGAGCCCAGAATTCTGGCTCTTAATTCCAGAATCACAGCTCGTAGAAGCACTATACAATTGGTATTTCCAAAGGCCAAGAGTCTGAAAGACGTCTGGGTTTGGACAGGACTCCACAGGTTGTACAGCCGGAGCTTTGCCTCCAGTGGATTCTGTTTTCTAAAAGCAGTCTAGGCAGAGACAGGAAGCAAGAGACTGTCTACCTGATGATAGCTTAACAGCAATCATCCATTTATAACTAGCATTTTTCATTTTATCCTCAGTCACCCTGTGAGGTTGGGTAAACCAGTCTCCCTCTCTTTATCTGCTATTGACCATCTCTGCCTTTAAATGAAGTAATGAAATAGACATTTCTTTAAAACACTTGAGTTAGAAGAATACACTAAAAAAACTAGTTCACAACCCATAGTGTACTCTCAAAAAGGTAATGTAAATAAAAATAATTCTTTTGTAAAGCATTATACATGTTAGGTAATATTTTAATACAACTATATGTCAATGACTGTTTATATGTAGTTTCAGGCTTCCTGTGAGCCTTCTAAAGTTAAAGTCCTCTGATTTAACCTTTGAAAACATAGAGTCTGTATGTCAGCACTTAACATTTGAGTAATACCTTTCCCGCCTTTGACAGGAGGCACTCTGATTAAGCCATTTGGAACCCAAGGTTGTCAAAGGCACCAGTTTGAATGAGTTAATCATAAATACCCAATTGTATGTAGAAGACATAAGATGTTGCCTTGAGAAAAGAGTGAAATGAAGCAGAGGCATACTCTCTAACACTTTTCATGTAGTGAAAAAATTCACCAGTCCAACTGGAAAGGCTGCTGTTGGTAGCTCAGTGTATTAGCAACCCAGTTCCAACTGCATCTGGCATATATATTTACAAATGCATAGATGACATTCTTAGGCCCTCTTAAAAAAATAACTCAAAGACTGCACAGATTCCTCCGCACATTGTCTTTAACTCTTACTTCAGTTACAAAAAGGAATAGGTTTACATAAACCAAATAACAATAATACATTTGTTTAACAAACATTTATCAAGCTCTTTATCTTTACCAGGCACAATACTAAGTACAGTAACAGAATTAGGCAAAATTTGACAGATTTTTCTCCAAATGAACAAACTTTTACAGGAACACACACCTAAGAATCTTATTCTGTTATCCTGACATCTTAATATAACAAGCACGGATTTAATTTTAAAAAACACCCCTTGTGAAGTAAGTGTTTGAAATATATCTCGAATTTTACCACCCGTCTTTTCCCAACAAACCTGGCAGTTTGAGACATCTCAAAATCTTTCTTGTTTGCTGAGTTGGTGCTGTTAGAATGGTTCCTTAGAAAACCGAAAGTGTCCTTACACTTGAGTTCTTTAGCAAGGACTTAAGCAGAGAATTAATGAAACAGTTGTCTGTTCTCTCACCAGCAGAGGCCAGAAGAGAGCCATTTCGGAGACTAATCACTGGACCCTAGGGGCTGGACAGGACTATCATGAGAAAATTTGTAGGATGAATGTAAGTTGAGAGCCTTTGGTATAGTAATTAATGTTCATTGGGCAAAAATGAGCTTTCAACATAGGTATTGTTGGACTAAAACAAATAGAGCAGTAATTCACGGCCTTGAGACAAAAAACATTGTATACCTAACATAGGCTAGAAATTTAGGGATACAAAGAGAGATGTGAGATCTTGTTACTTCCCAGTAGGAGACCAGACATAACCATAAAAAGATGCCTAAGATAGAGAAGACAAGTAATGATTCTGTAGCATCTTACTCTGCTGATGGACAGTGACTGTAGTGGGGTGTGGGGGGGGACTTGATAGTAGGGGGTCTAGTAACCATAATGTTCAAGTGATTGTACATTAACGATACCAAAATAAAATAAATAGATAAATAAAAAGATGCCTAAGAGGTCAAAAAAGCTTAGACTGAGTGCCAGTGAAACAGGATAATTACAGCTGGAACTGCCTTTGATGAGATACCGATAGAGAACCAGGGACGAAGAGACATAGCAGTCTAAATTGGAAAACCAACCCGAATGTGGTGGAAATGCTAAAATACTGAGTCAGAGGGGACCTTAAGGAGGATTTGGTTCTAGCCCTTCACCATATAATTAGGAAATAGAAGCCCTAACTAGTTAATGACTTGCCACAGAACGATGGGCTGGAACTAGAATGCAGCCTAGGACCTCGGTTTGGTGCTCTTTCCCCTTCCTGGGTGCTGGGAAGCATACTTCCTAGGTTTCTGTTAGAGCTGGAGAGCAGAGCTGTGGAGTAGTAGTAAGAGAGGCAGTAAGTAAACTTGGGTCTTAAAGGCAAGCCCGAGAAGTTCAGACTTGACTCTGTAGGCCTGTAGTTTTCAAACCTTTAGTAGCAGATCCCTTTATTCAAATTAAATCTTACACAGAACCTCAATAAACAATTATATTTTTAGGGCATAACTTTATCTCAAGTATTTAAATTTATCACCCTAAAAATCCAATCAGTAAGACTAGATACATAGAAAATTGTGAAATGAGTTGTGGAAGACAGGTCACATCAGCCTCAGCAGTTTTTTTTTTTAAGTTCTTCAGGTGATTCTAGTGCGCAGCCAAATTTGAGAACCGCTGCCTCACGTCATTTTCGTAAGCGAGTTCCAGTCTTACTCAAACTTTAGTGCACATCAAAATCACCGGGAAGACTTATCAAACCACAGATGACCGGGCCTCGCCCCAGTGGGTAGGGGCCCAGAATTTACGTTTTTTTCACATGTTCCCTAGTGATGCTAATACTGCTGGTATGAAGACTACAAGTACCAAATTATAAAAGATACCGAGGTGCTTGATAAATAGAGATTCTTAGGCTCCTCATGCAGGGGTTTTGATTCAGGTGTTGCCTGAGTATATTTTTTAAGTTCCCACATCATTAGGATGAGGGAAATCTAAGAAATACTGGTTAAGACAACAGGGAAAACTAAATAGAATTTTAAGCTGTAAGCATCCTGTGACTGAAAATGTTTTGAGCTGGGTAGTAATTCATTTAGATGGAATCATCAGGTAGCAATATATATATATAAATAATGATTTTTTTTTTCCTCTCGGGTGTTCAGGCATTGAGTCAGGTGTGCAGGAAGATAATTTAGTCATCAGTTGTACTGTTTCAAGCAGAAAGAGCACCTGGGCCGGGATGGTGGTGGTAGGAATGGGAAAGAAATCTAAGCAGCCACTTAGTGATTGTTACATACCAGAACTGGCCACTGAGCATTCAAGGATGAATATGACTCAGTTCCTCCTTGGTGAACCTATAGCCAACTCAGTGGTAACAAGGGAAGTTATGAAGTAAGAATTGGATGAGGTCTCACTAGAAGTGAGGAGAAACCCTTGTTCTGCATGTCATTTATAATTGTAAAACTTCCAAAAATAGGAATTAATTCATCCATAACTCAAGTGAATATATTAAATAAATTTTTAATATATTAAAGAATTCAGCAATTACATAATAGTTGCCCAACAAAAGTAATTTATTAAATCATAAGGTTAATTTATAGGGCTACAACAGTTGGCCTAGAGTATCATTTCTACTGCATTTCCCTAATATATGTTACTCTCCACTTAAATTCAAGGGTACCCATTCAGTTGGAGATTTGTCCACGAGATTTGCTCTTTCTTTGTAGTTATCCTTCTGTTTATTCATTTATTCACTCAGATAATCATTAATGTGTGCTTACTGACTATGGGCTCTTTCAGTATTCATTAATATTTTATCAGTAGCTGTCAGGGCTAATAAAACTCAGACCAACCTTAGACCATCCATCTATTTTGATAAGATATTTGGGAGAAAAAGTAGACTCACAATTTGAAGGATGATAAGGATTTTGTGAGAAGGCAATGGCCTAACAACTTACGTCAGTAATTCTTGGGAAAACAAAGACATGGGCAAGCTAGAGAAAACCTCTGAACTTAAATTCGAGAAGGATATTTAGTTTTCCAAGTAGAATCCATTAGATAAAAATCATTCTTCAAATGCACTAGAAAGCTACTGAAGCAACAGTGGCTGGGTAGACTAAGGTCAAAGAGAGAGGAGAAACCTCCAACAGGCGAGCCAAATTCTGCTAGTGGTGATTTCTGGGGGAGGAGACCGAGCAATCCAGGCTTCCGCAGCCAGAGGATGGCGCCTGGGGAGCAGAGAGCGCAAGGGGCAGCTGGTGTCGCACACTGCTGGAGTGACAGAATTGGAGACTTAGGGAGCCTCTTCACAATGCTCGCCTCAAGTTGCTTGTCCAATGTTGAAGTTACAAAGGATGGAAGGTTAAAAAACTATACTAAAAGCCTCTTTTTTAGGAAAATGGTTACAATGGTAAATTTTATATATTTTTTACAATAAAAATTTTTAACTGTTTTCAACAGACATACTGTGCTAAGGAGACCAATAGTAAAGTTCAGGCCCCACCATGGAAAGGTGCCCTGGTGAAAACACCAGACTCCTAGTTGAAAGACACGGAGGGCTATGACATAGGAATAGGCTAAACAAAGGCAGGATTTGGCTTACCAACACTGTAACCCAACCTGACCTCAGCTCAGTTCCTGAATGGACTGAGGTGATCAGACCCCACTCTGCTTGGCAGAGGAAAGTCTGAATCCTTTCTGGAGGAATATAACCTCGTATCTGGAGCTTCTCAATGTTCAGCATTCAATAAAAAAATGTCAAGACAAGCCAAAAAACATATAACCAAAATCGGGATGGCGGGGGTGGTGATAAAATTAATTCACACGTGATTCAGATACTGGACTTAGTAGCCAAGGACTTTAAGATCACTGATTAATATCTTCAAGAAAATGAGGAAAATTTGAGAAAATAGACAAGAGATGGAGAATTTCACTAGAAAAATTGCAATCTGTTTTAAAAACCTAAAGGAAATTCCAGAACTGAAATGTAGAATATCTGAAATTAAAAACTTGATTGATGGCATTAGCAGTTGATTAGATACGGCAGAAGACAAAATTAGTAAACAAGAACACAAGTCAACAGAAAATTGAAGCAGAGATTTAAAAAAGGAAGATACAGAAAAGATCATTAGACACATGGAACACATTGAAAAGTTTGGACATACATGTAATTGGAGTCTCAGGAGAAAGTGGGCAGGATACTGGTAGCTCTGCTGAGATTTTTTCAAAACTAACAAGATGTCAACCCACAAATTTCAAGAAGCTCTTCAAATACCAAGAAGCAGACATGCAAAGCAAACCACATCTGGACGCATAGTAGTGATGCTGGAGATAATGAAAAAAAAAACCCTCAAAAGCATTCAGAAGGGAAAAATACACTACCTTCAAATAAATAACAATAATATAGTTGATTTCTTAAACTGGAATCCAGGCAACAATGGGATGACATCCTTACATTGTGGGAAAAAAATGACAATCTAGAATTCTATGCTGAAACTATCAAAAGTGAAAGAAAAAGACATTTTTGAAGAAAAGCTGAGAATTCATCACCAACAGATGTGCATTAGAATACTATCCTAAGTTCTTGAGGTCAAAGGAAAATGATTGCAAGCAAAAACATGGAAATCCGGAAGGAATAATGAGCACTGGAAACAGTAAGTATGCACTTAACAAGTACCGACTGTCAGGTGTTTTACAGTTTCCAAGTAGAGACATTACACAGACAACTGAATGTATGGTTTTGAAGTTAGGAGAGAGGCCAAGGCAGCAGGTAACAGTTTAGGAGCCTCAGGTGTTACTTAAAGCAATTGGCCCTGTCCAAGATCACCACAGTTTGGGAGGATAGAAAATAATGCAATTTCTATCCTAATATAACTCAAGAAGCATGAGTTAAAGGATTGTTTTCGTAGCAGAGGTACTAGATTTCAGGGCATGTTGGCAGGAATCCTGATGGTTCCCTTAGGGCAGGTGGCTAATCAGTTATAACTACAGCCTCCTTGGACTTACCTCTCAGGAAGTTTGTATTAAGAAGTCGGGAATGATGTTAGTGGAGGGAGGTCTACCTAGGGCAGACTGAGCTTTAAGGGTGCTTCCCAACCATGAAGCATAAAAGCCTCATAGCCCAAGGATCAGGTCCCTCCCTTAAGGGCTGATGTCTGGCTTTTCTAGATCACCAGAGGCTGCAGCAGAATGTGATGGACAACAGGAGACGTGTAGCTCAACTACTGCTTCTGTACCTGAGAGTCCCCACTAGACACAATTTCAAAGGGCCCGTTTGGTGCGGTCAGTCACCCTTGTTTGGGTGGCATATGACAAGGTATGTTGCAGTCAAGTACTGCTGATTTAGTAGCATTCTTTCTCTGTTACATCAGTGTTCATGTCTATCTTTGATCTAGAATGTATGGACATTACTGTTTGACTCACAAGGAACAATTGCATTTCCTTTACTTCCAAGTTCTCAAAGAGGGGACCTTGCTGTGGCCCCCAAGTCCTGTCAGTTCACTTGAGAGGGTTTGCTGGGTATCTCCAGGGATCCTCAGACAAACCTGACCATGAAATAAATAAATAATAAAGGCAGATAGTGGTGCCAAAATGGGATTCACATAAGAAGACAAGCTTGGTGACTTCTTAATATGTTCACACATGACAGCAAAGCAGAGACGGTCTTCTGGAATTGGATTAGACTTTGTTGGCAAAACTAGGAATCATGGTTCCTGTTTCCTAGTGCTTGTTCTTGAAACAGTTATTTGAAGAGCATTGAATCGTCTTCATAAATAGGGCCTTTCTCCACATTACCCTGTAATCAAAACACCCCCCTGCAGTCTCCACAAGCCCTCTCCCATGAACTGCAGCTGCTCTGAGTGTGGGTCAGACCAATGACAAGGAACCATGTTGGGGCCATCAGTGGTGCACACTAAGAGGAGGCCGGGGTTCACTCCATCTGATCCCCATTCTACGGCAGTTTTGTGCGTGGATTTATTGAACTCACAAAAGGTGCAGCCAGAAAGAATCTCAGGGCCCAACACAGTGCCTTAAACATAGAAGGCTTTAGTATATGTTCAATGAATGAGTCTAAGAATTAGGGAAGCTGGTACTTGCCAACACTTCACTGTGTTACCTCAGTCAGGTCTCTGCCTTTTTGGGCTTTAGATTCTTCACCTATAAAATGAGATGATTGGACAGTATGACCTTTGCATTCCCACCAGCTTCATCAGCTTCTCACAGTCAGATGATTAGCACCTTTCAGAGGGCAGACTGGAGAACAGTTGAAAACATGGCCTTCAGAGCCAGGCAAACCAGGGCAGGAGTTCCAGCACCATCACCCATAGTATGACATGGCCAGTGCACTCAAATGCTCAGAACTTTCTGTACCTTCCAGTAACAAGTTCTTAGGAGGACTGACTGAGATGCCACAGGAGATTTCTACGGTACCTGGTGCACAGTGACTGTTCAGTTGCTGATACCTGTTAAAAGTATCAGTATCAAAGAGATGGTGGTGATGAATCAGAAAGAAAGCCTCTTGGAGAAGTCAGAATTTGAGCTGGGCCTTGAAGACTAGGTAAGATACAGAGACAGGGAAGCAAGGTGGGAGAAGGAATTTCATCCAGGGAAAGGGGTTATATGAGCAAAGGGCTAGAGGCAGAACAGGAGGGGTGTTGCAGGTGGCAGGAGAAGACAATTAGCAGGAAGGAGAGTCCAGTCCACAGCCATAGGGCACACATGGGAGCTTAAATCAGGATCTCTAAGTAAAATTGCACAAAGGAGGCTCCACAAAACAGATACTCTGAGTCTCTGAGTCCTTCCTGTTTTCTAAATATTCAAACTCTGGAAGTGGGATACAGAGCAGGTGTCATTTAGCCATAGAGTCCTTTCAAATGCTGTCATTTTTTAAAGAATAAATTTAATTCCACAAATTTTATTCCATAGATATTGATTGTTCACTATTTATTTGCTCATAATGAAGTCAGCAGAGACTAGAGATAACTTGAAAAGACTTCCCAGGCCCAGATGAAAACCAAAAGACCAAATTAATGCCTTTAGAAGAATCCCCACAGAGGGATTTTCCAAAATTTGTACAACCTGGTTCCATAATTCAGGGCTTGAAAGGGAAGACA
This sequence comes from Phataginus tricuspis, assembly GCA_029783875.1. Taxonomy (NCBI): domain Eukaryota; kingdom Metazoa; phylum Chordata; class Mammalia; order Pholidota; family Manidae; genus Phataginus; species Phataginus tricuspis. The sequence goes on along the minus strand of JAQQAC010015530.1, from coordinate 9,184,247 downwards.
GTTTGACCGTCCGCAGATAAAGCACAGGCTGATAGCTCAGCTTGGTGGGTGTGCATTTTAGGTACAAGGTGTCTGCCTGGCAGCACTACCTGCCCCCTAACTTACCTTCCTGGGCACCCCATTTGCTCCACAGAAGAGATGGAAGCCAGGTTAACCTGACACAGCTACTGAATTATCCAAAGATGTTCCCTGGCACACCTCTCCTTCTCTGCATAGAAAACAGGTAAAAACCTTCTTCAGGAAAACAGTACAGCTGGGAGGCATGGTAAGGAAACTTGTCCTCCAAAATATTAAAACATGACCTGCTTAAGTAATGTCCGAACATCAAGAGGGGGACAATGTAGAAACGTTAGAAATACAACCATCCCTAAAATCAGCTCTGTAAACTGAGAAGCACATCATCATGGTTCTTTTTGTCCTTTCACAATGTAAACATTGCATTTGTTTAATCACTAGAAACTGAAAAAAAAAACTAAAGCTTTCATCTCAGGAGGAGATAAACCACTGCTCTGTGGGTTGTCTTCCTTCTCTGATCATTTAATTATCCAATTCCTCTGACCTTGTCTTAACTAAGTAGACAGTTCCAAAATCACCCATTTGCCTGTAATCCTAACCTGAAATGCTCTTCATCACAGAATTATTTATTTATATTAAGGCGTTCTACAGAACTCCAGCAGTCTCTTGGTAAAATGTGAACATGCCTACCTACGACACTAAATACTTTAATGGTCATTCTCACCTGGGCAGTTAATTCATTGCTCAGGAACCAGCTGCCATGTTGGAAAAGGAGAAAAGAGTCTTGGGGAAGGGTTTTCTGGAAAGTGAAACGTTGGAGAAAGGAGGGAAGAGCCCAAGGTACAAAGTCCTCCGCATTGAGCAGAGAGACCAGGCGCTGCCTAGGAAAGGGAACAGAGTAGAGTCCTTAGGGCACCCAGAGTTTGTTCCTTTGGGTTCCTAGAGCTGTATGTACCTCTAGCAAGCACAGTAACTATGATGGATGGAAGGTTTGCTCTTCCATACCTGTAAGCCATGCTGCACAACAGGGTCCTGTCTTGAGTGGCCTTGGGCATCAGGAAGCCCTGCACGCCTGGGATGCTGAAAAGAAAACACTGAAGAAAAAGTTCCCAGGAAGAGGCAGAAAGGTGCCACAGTGATTCCTGTCAGCAACTGGTTTTGGTATTTCATCTGGGTGGAAATTGTATTCTGGGGATTTTTGAATAGATATGCCCAAGCTCTGAATGTTGCTATGCCAATCCTGGCAGGTTTGATACTAAAAAACAAAATCTGAGTGCTCTACCTCTACTGGGAGTTTGCATAGTATGGGCCATGGCCCCAGTGGGGGAGGAAGGGGGAATCCCTTGACATCATTTTCATAAGAATACTAAGTCATCGTTTTCCTTTCCATCTGTGTTGATATTTTCTCTGATAGCACAAAGCAATTGTAGTAAAACTGGTGCCTTATCACAATCAAGGCAGAAGTCACTGTGTTCTTAACTGCTCTGCACTGACTAGGGAAAAAAAGCCATTTCCACTTAAGAATGTCCTTGTTAAAACGGTAAATATAATGTAATTGTATTAAATTTTAACATCTTTTTAATATGCTGCATAGGGATGATTGTCTGAGTAGAAGCACTTGTACAATTGGGTTGCAAGCTAAGCTTTCGACTCTGCATGCAGTGCCATTGAGAAAGCAGGACTAACAAAAATGAGATGATTATTCAGATGATTATTTGGCAGACATTTTCTCAAAAATGAATGAAGTCACTTCAAGGAAAACAATTGCTCATATTTGCTGCCCATGACAAAATTTGTTTTCAAGTAAAAAATTAGAAGTTTGGAAAACTTGTGTCTTGAAGATTTTTCTGATAATAATAATCTGAAAAACCTATTAAAACACTGTGTGATGCCTGATTTTCACCCTATATCACAACCAAAACCATATATCACAAATAAATTGAATGCAGAAGCAGACATGAGAATCTGTCCTCTGCCAAGCGAGATGCTAAAGAGATTTGAAACATCTCACTAAGTTTATTGTTTGGAGGTATGTAGTTATTTTTCACAAGAAATGTATTTTATGTTAAAAGTAATTTTGTTTTTCTTTACAGGGATTACTAAATAAATACTTTAAATACCTAACTTTTAACTTCTAATGTGGAAAATATCAATCAATATAAGCCACATTAAGCAAAGCTCTTCAGGGTCGTGGCACCAAAGAGTTTGAGAACTGCAGGTATGGTGGAAAGAGAATGTACCTGGGGTCAAATCAACCCAGGCCCTGGCCCTGACTCTACTGCTTAGCTGTGTGAGCAGGGCAAGTGACTGGTCCCCAGTTTATTAATATATATATATAATATACCAAAACTAATCCTACCTCATAGGCTTATTAAGAATGTGAAAACAAAGCGAAGCATATGCCAGGTGTCTGGCACATAATAAAACTTAAAAATGAAGAAGAAGAAAGAAAAATTTAAGAAAAGAGCCTCTTCACTTCAAACCCAAAGACATAGACAGACTAAAAATGAAGGGATGATAGCCAAAGCAATCCTGAGAAGGAAGAATAAAGTGGGGGGGGATTAAACTCCCGACTTAAAGCTCTACTTCAAAGCTACAGTAATCAAGACAATTTGGTACTGACACAAAAACAGACCCATAGACCAATGTAACAGACTAGAGAGCCCAGATATAAACCCAAGCATATATGGCCAATTAATATATGATAAAGGAGCCATAGACATACAATGGGGAAATGACAGCCTCTTTAACAACTGGTGTTGGCAAAACTGAACAGCTACATTCAAGAGAATGAAACTGGATTATTGTCTAACCCCATACACAAAAGTAAACTCAAAATGGATCAAAGACCTGAATATAAGTCATGATACCATAAAACTCTTAGAAGAAAACATAGGCAAAAATCTCTTGAATATAAACAGGAGCAACTTTTTCCTTAACGCATCTCCCTGGGCAAGGGAAACAAAAGCAAAAATGAACAAATGGGACTATATCAAGCTAAAAAGCTTCTGTACAGTGAAGGACAGCATGAGAAGAACAAAAAGGCATCCTACAGTATGGGAGAATATATTCATAAATGACATATCTGACAAGGGGTTAACATCCAAAATATATAAAGAACTCACATGCCTCAACACCCAAAAAGCAAATAACCCGATTAAAAAATGGGCGGAGGATATGAACAGACAATTCTCCAAAGAAGAAATTCACAAGGCCAACAGGCACATGAAAAGATGCCCCACATCACTAATTGCCAGGGAAATGCAAATTAAAACCACAATGAGATACCACCTCACACCAGTTAGGATGGCCAGTATTGAAAAGACTAAGAGCTACAATGTCAAAAGCAATATGGAGGTTCCTCCATAAACAAAAAATAGAAATAACATTTGACTCGGGAATTCCACTCCTAGGAATTTACCCAAAGAATATAATTTCTCAGATTCAAAAAAGCATATGCACCTGTATGTTTATTCTAGCACTATTTACAATAGCCAAGATATGGAAGCAACCTAAGTGTCCATCAGTAGGTGAATGAATAAAGAGGTGGTACATATACACAGTGGAATACTATTCAGCCATAAGAAAGAAGCAAATCCTCCCATTTGCAACAACATGGATGGAGCTAGAGGGTATTATGCTCAGTGAAATAAGTCAGGCAGAGAAAGACAAGTACCAAATGATTTCCCTCATTTGTGGAGTATAACAACAAAGCAAAACTGAAGGAACAAAATAGCAGCAGACTCACAACTCTAAGAAGGGACTCACTAGTGGTTACCAAAGGGGTGGGTTGGGGAAGGGCAGGTGAGGAGGGAGGGAGAAGGGGATTGAGGGGTATTATGATTAGTTCACGTGGTGTGGGGGGATCATGGGGAAGACAGTGTAGCATAGAGAAGACAAATAGTGACACTGTGGCATCTTACTACACTGATGGACAGTGACTGTAATGGGGTATGAGGGGGACTCGATAATATGGGTGAATGTAGTAACCACATTAGTTTTTCATGTGAAAACTTCATAAGACTGTATATCAATGATACCTTAATAAAAAAAAAAGAAAGAAAAGTGGTCTCTTTCCTACAGAAAGATTTTGCTTTCAGGATATGAGACTTCTCTATTAGTAGATCTAAAGTCATAATCTTTTTAATGCTATGTGGATCACCTGTTAGACAACTTCAAGACCTCTAAGAAAGTAAAATCTCTTTGTATGAGATTTTAGGAGCCAGAGGGCAGTAAAGGCTGTAATGCTCAGGCAACATTAGCTACAGATTAATTCATCATCACCCAAAGTACCTAATGTATGGGGCAGGAGGAAAGGATTATAAAGGGAGAAAAATCTATTTTAGGGAAAAAAATACATGAGGGGTGATCTGAAATAATATGAAGTTCTGTGAAAAATGTGTGACATTCCATAATAGAACTGAAAGCTTGGCCTGGAGTTTTCCTTGAGTTATGCTTTCTAAAGAAAGTGTTATGCTTATAATTAATTTTTTAATGAGATAGTTGTAGATTAACATGCAGTTGTGATAAATAATACCAAGAGATCTTGTGGACCCTTCATGCAGATTCCACCAATGGTAACATCTTGCAAAACTGTAGCACAATATGGTAGGTAACCAGGATATTACTTCTGATACCATCCACCCATCGTGTTCAGATGTCTTCAGTTTTATGTGCACACATGTGTGTGTGTGTGTCTACTTAGTTCTATACAATTTTATCACATGTTCAGGTATCCACAACAGTCACCTGAAAACCAATAAACTGTTTTCCATTTCTAAACTATTGTCATTTTAAAAGTATTAGATAAATGAAATCCTATAGTATGAAACTTTGGGATTGGCTTTTTTCATTCAGCATAATTTATCCAAATTGTTGCACGTATCAGTGCTTCATTCCTTTGTATTGCTGTTGCATGGGATGGGTGTACCACAGTTGGTTTCACCTGTTGAAGGACATCTGGGCTCTTTCCAGTTGGAGCTATTATAAATAAAGCTGCTATGAACATTCATGTGCTAGTTTTTATGTTCATTTCTCTGGGAAAATGCCCAAGAGTGTCATCACTGGACCATATGGTAATAACATGATTAGTTTTATAAGAAACTGCCAAACTGTTTTCTAGAGTGACTATACCATTTTACATTCTTAGCAGTAATATGTTAGTAATCAGTTTCTCCACATCCTTGCCAGCATTTGGTGTTGTCACTGTTTTTTATTTGGCCACCCTGATAGGTATGTAGTGATAGCTCACTGTGCTTTAATTTGCATTTCCCTGGCGCTAATGATCTTGACTATCTTTTCAAATGCTTATTTGCCATCTGTACATTCTCATCAGTGAAATGTCTCTTCCTCTCTTTTGCCCATTTTCTACTTGGATTGCTTTTTTTTTAACTGTTAAAATGTTTTACATTCAAGTGGAAATCTGCCTGCTTTTATCAATAGGAAGCCCATCTTGTAACTTATTTTAAGTGGAAGTCAGCTTTACCCTGTAGCCATTTCAGAGGTGCTAAGGGTTGTTTATTTTAAAGATAGGGTCAGAAAAAAACACAGGTGAGTGCCCTTGATCCTTAGAATTTTTCCCACTTCTGCAGCTAATGCCACACACACACACCCTCAGCTCTGCTGGCGCATACCCATGTCTTTGACAAAAGGATGGCAGGCCCAATATGAGCCACCTCAGATGAGGCCATGGTCTGAAGTGGCTTGTTTCAGTCCAGAACATGTGCCCCTGTCCCACACTGGTGGTCCTGAAGATCGCCTGGGCACTACTGAGAGGGTGGCTCACTGTAGAAATGGCCCAGAACACACTCACACCCAGAACATGGTCAGCGGGGGTGGGCAAGAGCTAGGGGCACACTGAAAAATCCTCTAACCTGGGTGTTTGGCGAGTAGGAATTAGCAGGCAGCGGGGAAGAAGTGGCTGCCGTGTAAGTACTGTTCAGCCTTCGTCAGCAAGCCCAGCACTTCAATCCTCTGCCCCTGCTACCTTATCAAGGTTCTTCACATATCAGCCCAGGCCAGCACTCCCCAACTTGGAAAGCTTTGCTAAGCCTGACAAAAGACTTTAAAAATATATCTGAAAATGCTCTTCAAGCTTTGATTCCACTGTCGGCACGTCATTTGATGTCACAGAAAAACGTCTGCCACGCTGACCTTGCCCTGCTGAACACAGCTCTCCCATTTGCAGAGGAACCGAAGATATCTGTTTTCTTCTTTGGAAAAAAAAGGAAACTTCCCCTATTCAATCTTATTTTCAGTTCCTTTTAGAAGATAAGCTGACATTAAAACACACTGATTGGCCATGTTATTTTTAAATGAATTTTTAATAGCAAATAATTTGTTCCATCTGGGAAAAGGCTAAAGGCATTTTCAGCAACCAGGCACCAATCAGGATGGATTGTTTCTAGCACTTAAAAAAAAGTTTATTTAGATGCACATCACACTGGTTGCTCTGTGTCAGTAGCCATGTCCTGACCCTGAGAGGAACTAAGTCCGTGGCTGCTTCTCTCGTCCCTTGGGGCCACTTGCCTCACAATATTAAAGTGCTGACCACACCCCCACCCCTCTGTGGTTTCTGTCAACCCATTCAGGACCGGTGCGTGGGGCAGGGGGGGCTTTTGTGCTTCACACTGTGGCAGTGTGGTGGTGCTCACACTGAACTTAACCCAGCCATTGGCAAAGGCATCAGATGGCTTCATACACCAGCTGCCGCTGAACTTGGCTTCTCTGGTTAAGGCCCCATAGTAGATAGCCTCTTACTTGAGCAGAAAGTGCAGAAACAGCCATCAAGCATCTAGAGAGAGCAAGGGATGAGATAGTTCTGGGGCCCATTGTGATGCATCTAGCTTTCTCGTCTACCCTCTGGGACCCAAGAAGCAAAGGCACTCATGAACAGAAAGAACCGGAATTTACACACCCCTGTTCGCAGCAGCATTATTCACAATAGCCAAAATGAAACCACCCAACTGTCCGTGGGTGGGTAAATGGTTAAACAGAATGTGGTCTATACATACAATGAGGTATTATTCAGCAATTAAAAGGAAGGAAATTCTGGCACCTGCTACAAGAAGGATGAACCTTGAAGACATTGTGAAATAAACCAGGCACAAAAAGGCAAATATTGTATGAGCTCACTTATGTGAAGTACCGAAACTAGTCAAATTCACAGAGACAGGAAATAGAATAGAAGTCACCGGGGTTGGGGGTGGGGGTGTAGGGACTTGTTTAACAGACACAGGCGCACCTCAGAGAGATTGCCGTTTGATATTGCTGATGTGAATGTTGATGGACACTTTCCTTTAATGAGTAAAACAAAAGTGAAACAGACATCACTCATTTGTTAGTGATGTAAGCAATTTTTTTTTGATGAATTGGATAATAGTTTTTGAACATGGGTAGAATATTTCCTCAATTTCTTTTATTTTTCACAATGTAACAGCTACAGACAACATACTTTTAAGCCTAATCTACATTGTTGTCTCCAGCATGCTGTTACATCTAGACAATCAAAATATAAAACCATATTTTAAGCACTTGCTGATTTCCGTGGTGTAAGTACTTCCACTGTGACTCATTTCAACCTACCGTGAAGTCACTTGAAGGCAGAGTTTGAAGGAATATACAGTAACTCATATCGCACAGCATTTCCCCGTGACAGACCTACATACCTAGATTGATATATACATAGAGAGCATAAATTATTAGTATTTATTATATGTCTTTAATATCATTTACTTAATGTTTAGCTTATATAGTTTAATTTTTAAAATAGCTGTGTTTAATAACTAGCTCACAAAATTCCTGAAAATTCAAGTATTTGCTCCCACAGGCCAGGACACAGCAAGTTTGAACTACCTTGCTTCTCGAGGGAGTTACAGAGCCATGGAACAGCTCCCTGCCTCTGAGGCAATCCCAGGAAGCAGAGAAGTTGGGGTTCCTGTCACATTTGGAACTCATGACATCTCTAGATTTTTCTCCTTCCTCGGCTGTCTCTGCGCTTCCGTAGACCTTGATTTCTGGCGCAACGGCTTTGGGGCCTCCCGCACAGTCCCTCTCCTCCTCAGTGCTTCCCCTGCGGCTCTCTGAGGCGTTCTCGCTTCTGTTTCTCTTTCTCTCTTTCCTTCTCGTTGCAGTCTTGGCTCTCCTCCCCTGCTCCCCTTTCCCTTTTCTTTCCATCATCACACATTTCAGTTGCCATGTTCCGTGCTTTTCACCAATCTTCCTGCTCTTCTTTTTCGAGAATAGCAGAGGCTTAGGTTGAAAAGGGGCCATGGGAATCCACGTCCATCAGAGAATTGTGGGGAAATCTACAGCAGGCTCAGCCTTCTGGGGCATTTGCTTTCTAGTTTCATGATGTTCGCTGCATTTTCATGAACTCAACAATGAGAAAAGAGAGAAACTCTACAGGATGTATCCTAAGTGAGATCCTTGGAGTAGCTCCCAGTAAATGGGATTTCATTAGTGAGAAAAGCATAGCACAGGAGGAACTGGTGGAGAAAGCTAACAAGCCCTGTGATCTGATGAGGCAATAAAAATACTGCAAATCTCTAGAGGACCAATTAAGAAAATATCTTTAAAAAAAAAACCTCAGTGACATGTGGTCATCAAATATGTTGTTCATGGACCCTTTTAAAGAGAAAAAAATCATTACAGACCCATTTTAAAGGAAAAATAATTTTCATGGGCCCTCAGTATTGCCTTAAATTATTTTTAGATGTTATTTAAAGAGCACAGATATAAACTAGGCATAAAGCCCATATGCTTATAACCCTCATATAATTGTAAAAGTTAATTTACAAAAATACAAATTACTATTCAATTTTAAATTAATATTTAAAAGTAATTGAAAGTAATATTTCAATGAAAAACATTCACTGAATGTAATGAATGATGTTCTTGAAAGTAAGTTGCCACTGTGGATTTCAATTGGTTGGTCAAAAAAAAATAAGTGAATAAATCTCGACTTCATTCATTGGTGACAGTAGATGGCAAATTATGGCCTCACTGTTCTTCCCAACCCCCACCAACTCTTCACTGCCACGTAAAAATTAGGGAATGAAAGGCACTTGCTGCCACTTAAGGAAGGATTTCTACTCTCTTATATTCTCTCATATGTATCACTATTAATAAAAATAAAAGAATTAGAAACAAGGAAAATATATTCAGTATTCACCATGTAGCTCATAAATGTCTTTGGTATTTAATTTCACAGCCTTAAGTTGGCTGAGGAAAAATGTGAACTTTCTTTATGTTTCTGTAACTAATTTCATCTCTTGAGCCCTGTTTCTGCCCCGCAATGAGAAATATCATCTTACCAACCCAGTCCTCCCTAGGGAAATAGTCAGTTCCTGACTGTCTTCGTCGCGCGTCTCCTGCAAAGCGACTTCAGTTGCAGGGGCCTGTCTTATACGAGAGGAGTTCTGGTCCGTCCTCTGGCACCCACCGTGTTGGCTTCTGAGATGCCATTCCCAGTGGCCTTGACAGCAGCCCTTACTCCTGTGTCCCCAAGAGAAGGTCAGTGCGGGCCACACGCCTTCTGTGTCTCTGAGTTTTTCCTGGTGTCAAGCAGAAGTCTCGATGGGCTCCTGGGCTGGAGCTGAGGAAGGCATGGCAGTGGCGGGGAGGGTCAGGAAGACCCGCTCTCCCAGGCCGTCTCCACCCTGGACCTGTTCTGCTGCCCACTTTCACACACAGCACCGTGTAGCTGTTACCCTCTCACAAAGTTGTTGGGGGAAGTGAGACACAGTGCTCCTGGCCTCCTATCTCCAGCTCTTTCTGAGGTTTTACTGACCCCCGTCCCCTTGGGTTCAGCCAAGGAAAGGTCTCCTTGGCAGTTCACCCAACCTCTTTTCTCAAAATCCCCTTCCTTCTGCAATCTCTGGGGTCTTTATCCAGATGGGGGAAACTGTTTCTACATCATTAGTCACTCTTTCCAATCTATTAATTATGGTATAAAGCAGTGATATGTTGGTAAATGTTTAACAACTGACTCTAGGGAAAAAGCCCTGGTTTTGTATTTTCCCATCCTCATGGGAACCCACTTCCACCATGGTTGATTTCAAGCTTCTGAACATGGTTTTGAGAAGAAATGTCCACAGTCGGCTCTCATGAACTGGTGCAGACGAGCTCTGTCACACCCCTGGATGTTGAAGCTGCTGGCTATTGCTGGACAAAGCCAAACCTTTGCAGAATTTAAAAATACTTCTCTCTCTCAAAAATCCAGCTCTTACAATGGAAATACTTGGTTTTCAAGACTTTTCTCCTTGATGGGCATCTAAAGATGCTCTTTTACAACTCAGAGCTAAGACCCTGTGTCTTGATTGGCTTTCTCCTGAGGGTAGTGTGTTTGGGATACTGTTGGGAAGCACAAATTTTCCTCTACCCCTCAGAGTTCTTCTCTCTGGTCTAAGAATCAAATCGACATGAGACAGATTAACCAGAAAAAAAAATTGCATACATCCAGGGAATCCATTGACAGATTCCAAAGACAGAGACAGTGAGGTATACATGTCATCTTGAACCAAGGAGAAGGATGTAAGTGTCTGCAACTTCAAAGGAAAAGGGAAACAATTCACAGGAATGTGAAAGACTAATGCTTGTTAAAAAAATGTTTGCCAGGCCACACAAAACCAATGGGATGTAGAGAGAAAGTTTAACATACTGAGCCCCTTCTGTGTCTTTTGGGTCTTGATTGTTTCAGCTCTGACAGAATCTGTATGCCACACGTGCACATCTTGGGGTGGCCTGCTGTGGGTAAAATTGTAACATTTCCAGAATATCTCACCTGGCTTTAGTGCACCTGCATATCAATAGGTGTTCCTCAGGGGTGGATAAAAGTTCATCTCCATATCAGTGGGTAATTACCTGGGCAACGGAGGGCTTATCTGAACCTGAGAGTGTGAGACCCTAGAGTTAGCATAAGAGAAGCCATTTTAACAAATCTGACTGTGTGAACCTAAATGAAGGACAGAACAGGACTGACTCTGTTTTTTGTGCCTAATCTCCATCTGAGGCCTGAGCCGGGCCTGGCTCTGGAAGAAACCTTGAAAAGTTTCCTAACCAAAGAACTAATATAAGAAGAAGGTCTTATCTCAAGGCCGGCCATCTGTGCCTGATGCTCCCAAGCGGACGAGATGTACATGTCTTGAGAACATGGACAAATGTCCACCGGAGCCTGTAAACCCCTAGCCTAGATAGTTCCCCTAGCAACGCTCCTGCTACATCATCATGGTCAGGCCAACTGAACTTAACCAATAACAATTGTTTAACTTCCAAAATCCCCAATCAGCTTATGCCAAGTTGGAATCCCCTCTTCCTGAACCTGTAATGCATAAAAACCTTGCCTACCCTGAGCTCGGGGCTCACATTCCTGACCTGCTGCGTCGGTGAAGGGTGTGAGTCCAAGCTCGGGCTTGAAATAAATGACCCTTGTGTGTTTGCATCGGAATCGGCTCCTTGGTGGTCTCTCGGGGACTCGCGACTTGGGCACAACAAGAGATGGGGGGAGGGCTGGTTTTGCTTCTGCCAGAGCAGGAAAGAGAGATGGCCCCAGACCGCAGTTTGTAAGCAATAAATGGGTTTTAAACTTTATTTCTCCCTTTGACTGATTTCAGTTTTCGAGGTATTTTACCCTGATATTTCCTCTCCCTAGACTTACACCTCCCCTTGGCCCCCACAATACTATCCCTGTACCCCCAAAGGTGGGAGAAGGTTAATGGGTACAAGAAAGCCTGGAGAAAAAGAAAACTCAGCTGTCATCTCAAACAAATACTATACACCACCCACTTATAACTTGTTTTTAAATGGTTTGAGATAGCAACTTTATTGCCAATAGAGGAGACTGCAGGAACGAAGGGCAGGCTACCCCAATATGTGCCACTTTGGCATGAAGATAATTTTGAGCTGAAAAACCATCCAGGCCCAACAGACACAGGAAGATCCTTTGACCCCCACACCCCACTCCACCCCACCCCAAAGGCATAAAGAGAATCTAGATGGAGGAACTACCTGAGGAGGAGCGCTGTCACCATATACAGCTAATTACTATGTAAACTGGGGGCGACAGGGAGAAATGTGACAAAGCCTGTTTGTTAAGATTTCTCTCTGCGCCTTATTATTTCTGTGTGGCCCATCAAGCATTTTGTTCACCAAACATTTACTCTTTTCAGATTTCTGTGAATTACTTCCATTTTCCTTTCAAGCCTTGGGCCACTACCCCCTTCACCTTGGTTCAGAATGACGTATATACTTCATTCTCCCTGTCTCTGGAACCCATGTCTATGGCTTCCCCATATGTATGTAATTAAATTTTTGTTTTTCTCTCCTATTAATCTATCAACTTGAATCTTAAACCAGCTAGAAGAATCTCAAGGGATAGAAATTTTTCCTCCCCTACATTGAGCTTAGAAACCTCTATCAAACTGGGTGTGAAATTAAAGGCCAGCTACTAGGGCCCCTCTATACTGGGGAGGAGGAAATAGTGGGGCGGCCAAAAGAGGAAAATTCCTAAAGCAGAGTTACTCACAATGTGCTATATTTTGTTCACATTTAGCACATTAGTGGCTTCAGCATATGCACTCACTCAATGCAACAGTTCCTGAGCTCCCTGGATGCTGCCATAAGACTCAATCAGAGGTGTTGAAGAAGGTGCGGCCCGGGTCAGGTGGCCCCAGCTCCTCGCCCATGGGCTCTGCCACTGGAGGCGCTGGTGTCTCGCCGGAGCTCAGGCCCCGTCCTCAGCCCCTCCCTCCTTCCTGCCTCTCCTGAGACTAGGGGACAGCGTTTTGGACCCCGCCCCAGCTTCCCGTTCAGTGCGAGACGTGGGCTGCCGGTGCTCTGATCCTTTGATGCCTGGACGTGAGGTGCCAAAGCCCCCAAAACTGAGAAATGAAAGGTAAGAGAATCTTAAATATCAGCGTTATCTTTTGATCACTTGCAAATTGGCCCCTTTCGCCTCCCTCTGACCAACAGCCGACTGTTGAGGTACTTCAAAGTGTCTCTCACTTTAAACAATGAGGAATAATTAAAAGTGAGAAGTGACCGAGACAGCGAATTCCAATTAACCTAACCACTGAGCGCTCTGAGAACCTGGGCGAGCGGCTTTGTCCAGCCCAGTGGTTTTCCTATTTCTTAGTCGTGGAACAACACAAAAGTTTTTCAGCATCTCCGGGCTGCGCTTTCCTCGTTAGTTAGTGGAAATGGTACTTCACTAAGGCCGGTTGTAAGGAGTAAGTGAATGTTTATGGGTAAGAGTGATTTGCAAACTCAAGCTCTATACAGACGTTTGCAACTGTTACTCAACAGTGATTTTGTTATCCGGCTGAGTTTGTTCTCCTCGGTTCTTGTCCCGGCCAAAGAATTGAAAGGCAGAAACACAATAGCAAAGCAGAGCGGAAGTTTTTTGGGAATTCGCTCCAAGGGAGGAGCGGGCCAGAGTCAAGGTAGACAAAGACCCCAGTCCCTAGGCAGGAGGCCTTTATATTAAATCCCAGCTAGGAGGCACCTCTTTGATTGACAAGGTGCGGTTATTTGATGGACAGATCCATCTATCTAGCCATCCCTCTCATGTCCTTTCCCATGATGCGTTGTGGCTTGGGTGTTCTTAGATCTGTCAGATTTTGCCTACACTGGGATCTGGTTGGGACCGGTTTGGCCTGGGCTCCATGGATGAGGAGGTCACGTCCCTGCAGAGCTTTGTCGTCTTCACGTGGGACCCCTACCTGGACAGAATCTGGGCAGTTTTTTCTTTGAACCTAACCTTCCCCTTCCCCTTCCCCTTCCCCAGCAGCTCATGTCAATCTTTTTACCTAACATTCCTAACAATTTCTTCAAAAGTAAAGACACATTTTGTTTATCTTTGAAAACATCCAGCACAGAGCCACTCCCATATCTACCCTCCACTGATGTTAGTGGATTGAATTATTGTGAGTGTGGGTAAAATTGTAATATTTCCAGAATATCTCACCTGGCTTTAGTGCATCTGCATATCAACAGGCGTTCTTCAGGGGTGGAGACAGGTAGTTCATCTCCATATCAATGGGTAATTACCTGAGTAACCAAGGGCTTCTCTAAACTTGAGAGGTTGGGGGAGGTCTTGCTTGCTTCTGCTGGAGTAGGAGACGGCCCTGGACTGCAGTTTGTAATCAATAAATGGGTTTTAAACTTTATTTCTCCTTTTGACTGATTTTGGTTTTAGAGGTATTTTGTCCCAGGATTTCCTCTCCCGGAGCTACAGTGAGCCACGGGTGTCAGTCAGAAACCATGCTAGGCATTTTAACAGAAATTCTCTCCAACAGAAATTGGCTAAACAGGTTTTGGAGCCAGGAAAGGGCATGGGAAGATGTGGGGTAGCACAGATGGCAGTCACTGAAGGAAGCAGCCCCCATCCTGGGCTGCTGTATTCTCTGGGGGGTTGGGGTCTGGGGTGGGAGGTCTGGAAACTGGAACTTCTGGCTTCTGGAATCACCTGTGGCTCCCAAGGAGAAGACTCACTGCTCTGGTGACAAGGAAAGGCAGAGCAAGAGGTACAGGGAAGGGCCAGCACCTTGTTCCCCTCCGGCCTTCCAGCCGCACCCTGTGGGCAGAGCCAGCAGGGACCAGTGGCAAAGCAGAAACCCAGCCAGCAGAGGCCCTGCTCCAAAGGGCCAGTAAGGGCATTGAGATGAGAGACAACCGGCATGCCGCTCTCATAAATGCAGGGACTTTGGCTGTGGTGAACACACCAAGAGCCATGCTTTGGTAATCTTCCCTCTTTCTACATTACCTGTGACGCTGGAGAGGAGATGCAGAGGTCCCCGAGCTGCACATGACAGGAGCACCCAGCACATCCCCACTGGAGGTTTTACCTGGCTCCCTGGGCAAACGCCCACCGGCCCCAGAGGATTTAGTGACAAGGAGAAACAGAGCCCTTTCGATATTTCTTACGCATATCCCCACTCCTTAAAGAAACACTGATTATGCTGACGCCATGAGAAGAGTTTGCTATTAGTAAGACAAACAACTCACTCCCTGGCTCAAACCTGAAAAGCCTTGTGTTTTCTTTTTTAAGTCAGAATCCAAATGAAACTGTTATTTCCTGCATGTCTCTTGAGCTGATGTTACAGAGTTATGGCCCATCCATCACATTGCTGAAGACAGGGAGATGACAGTTGGGGAGGAAGAAATTTCCTATACCTCTCAAGGCTCTTTTGGCTGGTCTAAAAACCAACTTGACCTGAGACAGATTAACAGGAAAAAAAACCAAAGTTTAATTATTTACCTTCAGGGAAGCCATAGACAGGTTCCAAAGACATGGAGAAGGAGGCATATAAGTCATCCTGAACCAAGGACAACGGGCTGGCGGTCTGAGACTTCAAAGGAAAAGTGAAGCAGTTCACAGGAATAGGAAAAGAGTAAATGTTTGATAAACACATATTTGCTGCACAGAAACAATGAGGGGGCATAGAGAGGAATTTTAACAGACTTAGACACATCTCTCCTGGTCTACCACTCCTCGTTTACATTATAATATAGCCATCTAAGGTGATAGCCCTCTTCCTTGAGAATGTCCTCTATTTAAATTCTTTTTATGTGGTAGGGCTTCTGGGGAGGTCAAAGTTTCCTTGACACTTTTGGGCCTTGATTGTTCTCAACTCTGAAATGATCTGCACGTCTCAGGGAGGCCTGGCCTTGGTCCCTACAACAGACTGAGATGCGGCTGAGGGGAGGAGGATGAACAAGGGATTCTACTTTGTGAATATAAACCACTTGCAGACACCCAGCTCTGATTCCCCCATGAGGAAGACAAGAATAGATGGAGCAGTGGTCATCCTAATTTCTCATCTTAGCTGGCTGCCCTTCCACAAATGCTTAGCATCCCTTGCTCTTTCCAAGGAGGGCAGCACCATTCGGCAGCACCATGATTAGAATCCACCGTGGGGCCCTGTAGTAGAGGAGGACAGTGCTGACTCTGGCTCGCACTTGACTTTCTACCTCTTTTCCATAGGCCTCTGTAACTCTGGGAGAGGAAATCCCAGGGCAAAATACCTCTAAAACCAGAATCAGTCAAAGGGAGAAATAAAGTTTTAAACCTGTTTATTGCTTGCAAACTGCAGTCGGGGCCATCTCTTTCCTGCTCCAGCAGAAGCAAGCAAGACCTCCCCCTAACCTCTCAGGTTCAAATAAGCCCTCAGTTGCTCAGGTAATTTACACATTGATATGGAGATGAACTCTTCTCCACCCCTGAGGAATGCCTATTGATATGCAGGTGCACCAAAGCCAGGCAAGATATTCTGGAAATATTACAGTTTTACCCACAGCCTCCTTCCCCTCGGGCCACTGGGAGTGTGATGTGCTCTCCTGCTGGCCCCTGGCTGTCCTGGCATCCTGACAGCCCCACCTTTTGGGCAGAGCTTCGTGCTCCCCTGTTCCTCCACACACCTGCTGAACACACCTTTCATATCTCAGTGTAACTGGGCTCTGTTCTGTTTCCCAGGGGCTTGGCTGGTTATCTCAAAAGGCAGGGGAGGGGGTAGGAGAGGGCACCATGATTCAATGCACAACAGAGATTGGGAGTGGAGCATTTCTTCAGACCAAGTGGATAACTTTGTGTTAAATGTTTGCACTACAGCGAATTCTGCCAAATTCTGTGGTCCCTGAGAAGAGTAGATTTTGCCATCCCAAGATATGTCTCTTTGGCATATTTTAAATAATCAACAATCAAAATATTGATTATTTTAAGCTAATTAATTTTTAAGAAACTGCAAACACAAGTGAAGTTCTGAAAACTAGTAGATGTTTTCTACCCTTCTGCAGAAATATTTACACTTATAAAGGAAATCTCCATTTATAAGGGTGCCTCCCTCCGGACAGTTCTTGAAGAGGAGGTTTAAATCCATAGAAATCATTAAGTGTGGAACAGGCCCTGACTTAAATCTACATAACGCTGATGTCAGGGTTCTTGTTCCCTGAGTCGAAGAATGAACATTGCAAACACTCAGGGTAGGAGGAGAGCGAGGCAGAGGCTTTTATTTAGAGATAAAGAGAGTCCCGGGTGGTACTTGTCTAGGGGCTTTATAGGCAGTTGAGAGACAAAGAGCTAGGGATGCAGACCTGCTAAGTGGCCCCAAAATGTTTACCTTTGAAGAGGCATGACGTTTCTTATTAGTCTACCAGGTTATTTACAAGAAATTTACTGCTCTGATTTCCTCCCAGGATAGCAGCTTCCTGGTCTGGGAGCAGATCACTCAAGACTGCCTGCTTTGCTCCCAAGGGGGGCTGAGTTATTGTCTGTTTGTTAAAGAGGATGTTAAGAAACTTCTTAACTAATTGGGTTTTCAAATGCAATCTTATCTTCAAGATGGAATCCTTGTTTTTACTATGTTGTTTATGACTGGGCTTGCTAGTTAAATCAGTTTCCAAGGTTGCAAATCACTTGACTAGGGCTGCAGGAGGAAAAGCAGCACCTGGGTAAAGTCAAAAAAATAAGCTGGGCCCCCGAGCAGGCCAAAGCAAATCCCACAATTATCTTGCTTTGTTTTTTTCCGGAGGCCCTCACACTGCTCTGTCTAAGCCCATCATCCCTGTCTCAGTGCCTTTACCCTTGTTTACGGTACTTCTCCTCGTGACCTCCCATAACTGACTCCTACCCCCACATCTTCTTTTGTCGGTAAGCGTTGAAGATGGTATTGAAAGTGATGGTTCTGGACATTTTGGAAAGTTCCTCAGTTTTCTTGGGTGTCTCCTGTGTATATAGGAGGTATACACATAAACTTCTGTTTGTTTTCCCCCTGTTGGTCTGTCTTACATCACTCGATTATTAGATCAGCCAAAGAACCCAGAAGGGAAGAAGGAACACTTTTCCACCCCTACCACCCCATGACAAACCTTACCACAACTTCTCCCTAGGCGTAACTCCAGGGAGAGGAAATCCTGGGACAAAATACCTCTAAAACAGAATTCAGTCAAAGGGAGAAATAAAGTTTAAAACCCATTTATTGCTTACAAACTGCAGTCGGGGCCGTCTCTCTCCTGCTCCAGCAGAAGCAAGCAAGACCTCCCCCCAACCTCTCAGGTTCAGATAAGCCCTCTGTCGTCCAGAGAATTACCCACTGATATGGAGATGAACTACTTCTCTCCACCACCTAGGAACACCTGTTGATATGTAGATGCACTAAAACCAGGTGAGATATTCTGGAAATATTACAGTTTTACCCACACTAAGTACAGACCTGGACGGGCTCATTGGTGAGCATTGTGCTGCCTCCCAGCTGGCAGATGTAGCACAGAGAGAAATTCTTATCTATGGGCACTATTAATCATGACTGCACCTAAGCAGAATCAACATAAAATGGACAAAATCAACCATCTGCAGAAGCAGCCCCTCCAGAGTTGTAAACATGGGCCAGCAGCACTGCCAAATATAATTAGTGGACAAAGGCTCCTCTTGAACCAATCAAGAAACCAGAGCCTCTAGAGTTCAGGCTGTTGCATCCTTAGGACTGGAACTTTTTTAAAGTGACTTCTTTTATCACATGGTGACTGCCTGGTAGAAGGATGGTCCACCATATGGATTCAGAATTTAGGGGAGGGACCCAAAGAGTAAATATTCAAAGTGTTTATGTTGTGCTGCAAATACTGTTTGAAAGGTCACTGGATAAAATAAAAGCTACCATTTACAGGACACGTGCTGAGTATGCCAGGCCAGAGGCAAGTAAGCTTCCCCTCAGTCTACTTTCTCAGTGAATCCTGACCAGCACACAGTGAAGTAGATTTATCTGTCAGCCTTTTGTGAGCTTGATTGCTGGGAATCACCTCCTAAAGCCTGATTTGCTCTGGAAGATCTGAGGATCCTGAATAGCTGAACTTGCAAAGCTGAGAGTTTGGAACTTGGTGACCCTGCCAACATACAGCCCCCCCCAAGCGGGCCAGGCAGAAACAGATGGCTGGACTCTCTCAAATCGTCTTGACTACAAGAGAGATCATCTGTTCCAGCCTTGGTTGGCCCAGGCAGCCTATCAAAGACATGTTTTCATTGCAGGATGCAAGATTCCAAATATGCAGAACCCAGATTGGAACAGAGATGTGACAAAGAGTTCAAACCGGCCAGTCTCTGCAGAAACTCAAACTGTTTCCATCATACATGCTTTATTTTCAAGGGCTTGTGGAAAGAAATAAGAATGCATTCCTCTAAAGAGAGGCAACATATCTAGCAGCTTGTAGGGGACAAAAGTGGGCCTGGAGTGAGGAATGCATTGGCAAGGATCCTGACTGCCCAGGAAGTGGGGGGAACCCCCACTCCCAAAAGGCATCCTGATGGAAGATTTGAAACTTGAACCACTGACATAATCTTATCACAATGTGTAAATATCTAGAAGGGGAGAATTAAAATTATTTCTGATATTATACACTTTTAGACTAACTCCAAGACCCCTGATTGCCCTGTGGTGCGTGGAACACCCATCCTCTGCCCTGACATAATCTAAACCAGCAGGGGCAGGAGGGGCTGGCATGCTGTACTGCGCCAGGATGAAAGTGGCTGGCTCAGTGGGTCTGGTTTGGTAATTAGACCCTCTACTGTAACTCTCAAAAGTAAAGCCAGACCCAGCAACTTTCTCTCACAGAAGATATACTCTTATCTTCTTCCAGATATGGATACTGATCTAAGAGGTATATGTGCATAGTAACAAAAATAGTATAAAATATGAGTATTGGAGATCAGAGAAAACTTGTAAAAATAGTGCATACCTATGATCTGAAAGTGAGACGGCCTCCAAATATATATGCATGGATGACTGAGTGGGGGCCAGGATACTGCACCAGCATGGACTTCAAGGAGATGTGAAAAGAAAGGAAAAGGAGTAATTTGTAAATATTAAATGTACCTATAGCACATATTTATATTTTATTTATACATATATGTATTTTATGTACTCCTTTCCTTCCTATACATGTGTCCTTGAAGCCCATGAAGATGCAAAATCCTGGGAGCTCCATTCATTTGTTCTCCACCCTCCCTGCTTTCTCCTAGTCTCCCACAGTCACATAAGAGGTAAGATCTGATAAAAAACCAAAATGAGTCCAAGTAAATTCGAAGGTCTAATTGGCTTTATTAAGCAATTCATGAACCAGGTAGCACCCCCTCTTGCAAGCAGAGACATGATCCGAGGAACTGTACAAAATGAAAGGTTTTTGTAGAGAGGAGGGTGGTGGATGGCTGGTTATTAGCAAAAGAAAAGAATGGGTCGTTTCACACACAGTCACTTTCTCTTGGGGGAAGAGCAGGGGGTCTTTTCATGCGGACGACCCCATCTTCTTTTAGGGCAGATGGAGAGGCCTCCTGGGACAGACCACCTTAGCAGTGATGCCGGCCAGAAAATCCCTGACGGTCTGCGTTCCCAGGGCAGGTTGAACCTGTAATTTAAGTATTAGGCCCTGGTTTAGGGCTTCGCCTCGCAGAAGTGATACCAGGTTGGGGCTTTATCTTTCTAACAGATTGTAAACAATGTGCACAGCATCTGGTACTTCAGTGCAAAGACATGGGGAGTGGTCCAAAGGGCATCTGTGACTCCACACACAGGGACAGAGCGCTTCCAGCAATGATTCCAACTGTCTCTTTCAGTCACACCAAGCAGGGTGACCTGTCCACAACTCCAGAGGGACCAGAACCTCTAATCCTTCCTGCTTTGCCTGGCTGTGCCGAAAAAACACCGGATCAGTCTGACCAGCAGCCACAGCCTGAGTAATTATCAGAATTTTCCTACTGCAGTTATTTCAAAGCAGTTTATGAAGGGTGGCAATGGCAAAATGCATGAAAGTTTGGGTGAGTCTGTGGGCCAGTGAAAATAATTTATAGGCAGCAAATACTTTTTAAAAAATCTTACATACTTTTAAAAAAACTGATTATTAAAGTAATACAACTCATTGCAGAAAATACAGCAAAGCATAAAGACAAAAACAACCAATCACCAGTAACCCTCCTCCCACCCTGGTGGTGAACAATTTTTCAACTTAAGAGGTGGAGTTCAATGAAACTTCCAACATCAGTAAATTACCCAGTGTCCTGATATCTGCCCTTCACTCCAAAAGTTTCTCATCCACAGTCCCAGAGCCAGTGTTGACATTTTCGAGGCCAGCCTTACTCTTGGGCAGAATTGGGAGCCCAAGGGGTCCCCAGGGGGCTTCTGCCCAGAAATAGTCTGTTCCAATCTACTCCCCAGAACCGCAACTCCCGAAACAGCACTTGTTATTTCACAGTTACATTTGGCCAGATGTAAATACCCATTGACAGTTTGATGTTTCCCCAAGGAGAGAGCAGGACACGCCGGAACTGCAAGCATCCTGGTTAGGGAGCAGGTGGTCACGGGGAACAGTCCTCATTCAGGAGTAAGCCATTCTAATGTCAGGTGGCCTTCCTTAGTACTGACTCTTTTAGAGCCTAAATGGGCCCTATCTGAACTTTACATGTGGCTAGTCTTTGAACGAAAGCCACTTAGGGTGCTTGTCCTCCAGGGAAATGACACTCTAGCCCCTCCCTCATCTGGGAAAGCTGGCCTGGCACACAAAAGTCAAATCACAGACATTAATTCTTTTCTACCTTCTTCTCCTTTGAAAATAACCTCTTTCCCTCATGTTTCCAAACTGCTAAAATTATTTAAAATAGCAGTGAGCCTATCAGGCCAGTAGTCCTGTTTCACGTGAGAATTTCCCCTCTTTCCGTAGCACACGGTCTTACTAGTGTATTTGTTTCTCCGACTGAATTAGACGTGGCTTTGAGGACATTGAACCCCAGATTGATTAACTCCCTTAAACTGTCTTTGAGAAAGGGTCATCCTCTATATTTATTAAATGAAATTATTTAGTGTCTTTCAGAGTCTTTTATGATGAACTCATTTTCTTGTTTCTTGGGAATTCTTTGATGTTCCAAAAGTTACTAGCACATTTTACATGATCCTTTCCTAGGTTCTTCATTAGAAACAGAAAGTTGACAAAAAGCCCCAAACATTTATTTTAGTTCTCAAAATTCAGATGGGAAATGTCCAATGGGCTCTAAAAATAATAAAAGCCTTTCATTATTGAATTTCATCTTTAGCAAAAGATTCAATGGGTTTCAATTTCATCTGAAATTTAGCCCAAAACTACCTGGTTAAGTTTGGAGGCATCTCCATTCTCCATTCTCATTCTTGGCTCTGGAAGTATTACACCTGGAAAATTGGTTTATTTTTGTTCCTTGACAGGCTAAATGATTGTAATTGATAAACCTCCTTGACAATAAAAACTCACTGTTCATTGAGTCATTCTATTCCCTTTTTCATGAGAAGAATTGGCACATTTTAGTCTATAGGCCATCTCTACCTTGTTGCTTGTTTTCTTAAAAATAATTTATTTCCGTAATATCTTTCTACATTGAGAGATAGTAAATACACTAGTTGGGGTGAGGATTTAATACTGTATGTAACTGTAGAATCACTATGTTGTATATGGAAACCAATGTATTATTCTATATCAAGTATACTTAAATAGAAAAACCTGAATAGTAATAAAAATGAATAAAAATAATTTATTGAGGTGCAATTCTTGTAACTTAAAATTAACTGTTTTAAAGTGAACGATTCAGAGGCATTTAGTACATTCACAGTGTTGTACAACTATTTTTCCTAGTTCTGAAACATTTCCATCGTTCCAAAGTAAAGCCCTGTACCAATTAGGCAATTTCTCCTCATTTCCTCCTCCTCTCTGTCCCTGGCAACTACCAATCTGTGTTCTGTCCCTGGAGTTATCTAACCTGAATCTTTCATATAAATGAAATCTTACTAATATGTAGCTTTTGTTTCTGGCTTCATTCGTTTAGCATAATGGTTTGGAGTTCCATCCATGTTGTACAGCATGTCTGTACTTCATTCCTATTTATGGCTGGCTAATCTATTACATGTGCATGTAACAATTTGTTTATCCATTAATGGACATTTGGGTTATTTCTTTCAGGTATTGTAAATAGCGCTTCTGTGAACATGTGTGTACATGTACATGAGCCCCTATTTTCAATTCCTTTGGGTGTACACCTGGAATTAGAATTGCTGGGTCACGTGGTAATCCTGTGTTTAACTTTTTGAGAACTTGCCAAAGAGGCGGCACCACCTGACCTTCCCACCAGCAACACGTGAGGGTTCCAATTGCTCCACATCTGTGCCAACACTTGTTGTTTTCCTTTTTAAAACAAAACAAAACTGTTATAGCCATCCTAGAGGCATTGCCTGTTTTTGTAAATAAAGATTTATTGGAACATTGCCATGCCCATTTGTTTCCATGTCTTCGTAGCTTTTGCTACAGGAACAGAGGCTCTATGGCCCATAAACCTAAAATGTTTACTATGTGGTCCTTTAAGAAAAGTTTGACAAATTTTATTTTGGAAGCTTAGTCCTTCTTTTTCTTTGTCACTTTATTTCACAGCTCCCCACCTTAAGAACAAATGATATATTGTTGTGAACTTGGAGGAGTTAGCTTATCTTTTTTTTATAGTTTTGCTTTTTTTTTTTAATCTCATTAATACATAATCACATGAGCAACATTGTGGTTACTAGATTCCCTCCATTATCAAGTCCCTACCACATACCCCATTACAGTTACTGTCCATCAGCATGGTAAGATGCTGTAGAGTCACTACTTGTCTTCTCTTTGCTATACTGCCTTCCCTGTGCCCCACCCCCTACGTTATGTGTGCTAATCATAATTCCCCTTATTCCCCTTCTCCCTCCCTTCCCACCCACCCTCCCCAGTCCCTTTCCCTTTGGTAACTATTAGTCCATTCTTGGGTTCTGTGAGTCTGCTGCTGTTTTGTTCCTTCAGTTTTTGCTTTATTCTTATACTCCACAGATGAGTGAAATCATTTGGTACTTGTCTTTCTCCACCTGGCTTATTTCACTGAGCATAATACCCTCTAGCTCCATCCATGTTGTTGCAAATGGTAGGATTCGTTTTCTTTTTATGACAGAATAATATTCCATTGTGTATATGTACCACCTCTTCTTTATCCATTCATCTACTAATGGACACTTAGGTTGCTTCCATTTCTTGGCTATTGTAAATAGTGCTGCAATAAACACAGGGGTGCATATGTCTTTTTGAAACTGGGATCCTGCATTCCTAGGGCAAATTCTTAGGAGTGGAATTCCTGGGTCAAATGGTATTTCTATTTTTATTTTTTTGAAGAACCTCCATACTGCTTTTGACATTGGTTAAACTAATTTACATTCCCCCAGCAGTGTAGGAGGGTTCCCCTTTCTCCGAATCCTCACCAGCATTTGTCGCTCCTAGTCTTTTCTCTGTTGGCCATCCAAACTGGTGTAAGGTGATATGTCATTGTGGTTTTAATTTCCATTTCCCTGATATTAGCAATGTGCAGCATCTTTTCATGTGTCTGTTGGCCATCTGAATTTCTTCTTTTGATGAAGTGTCTGTTCATATCCTCTGCCCATTTTTTAATCAGGTTATTCACATTTTGGATGTTGAGGCATGTGAGTTCTTTATATATCTTGGATGTTAACCTCTTGTCAGATACATCATTTACAAATATATTCTCCCATACTGTAGGATGCCGTTTTGTTCTATTGATGGTGTCCTTTGATGTACAGAAGCTTTTTAGCTTGATGTAGTCCCATTTGTTCATTTTTGCTTTTGTTTCCCTTGCCCGAGGAGATGCATTCAGGAAAAAGTTGCTCATGTTTATATTCAAGGGATTTTTGCCTATGTTTTCTTCTAAGAGTTTTATGGTTTCATGACTTACATTCAGGTCTTTGATCCATTTTGAGTTTACTTTTGTGTATAGGGTCAGACAATGATCCAGTTTCATTCTCTTTCATGTAGCTGTTCAGTTTTGCCAACACCAGCTGTTGAAGAGGCTGTCATTTCTGCATTGTATATCCATGGCTCCTTTATCATGTATTAATTGACCATATATGCTTGGGTTTATATCTGGGCTCTTTAGGCTGTTCCATTGGTCTATGAGTCTGTCCTTGTGCCAGTACCAAATTGTCTTGATGACTGTGGCTTTGTAGTAGAGCTTGAAGTCTGGGAGCGTAATTCCCCCAGCTTTATTCTGCCTTCTCAGGAATGCTTTGGCTATTCGGGGTCTTTTGTGATTCCATATGAATTTTAGAACTATTTGCTCTGGTTTGTTGAAGAATGCTGTTGGTATTTTTGTAGGGATTGCATTGAATTTGTAAATTGCTTTAGGCAGAATGGCCATTTTGACAATATTAATTCTTCCTATCCATGAACATGGGATGTGTTTCCATTTATTGGTATCTTCTCTAATTTCTCTCATGAGTGTCTTGTAGTTTTCAGAGTATAGGTCTTTCACTTCCTTGGTTAGGTGTGTTCCTAGGTATTTTATTCTTTTTGATGCAATTGTGAATGAAATTGTTTTACCGATTTCTCTTTCTGCTAGTTCATCGTTAGTGTATAGGAATGCAAAAGATTTCTGTATTTTTGTATCCTGCAACTTTGCTGAATTCAGATATTAGATCTAGTAGTTTTGGAGTGGACACTTTAGGGTTTTTTATGTACAATATCATGTCATGTGCAAACAGGGACAATTTAATGTCTTCGTTGCCAATCTGGATGTTTTTTATTTCTTTATGTTGTCTGATTGCCATGGCTAGGACCTCCAGAACTATGTTGAATAGAAGTGGGAGAGTGGGCATCCTTGTCTTGTTCCCGATCTTAAAGGAAAAGCTTTCAGCTTCTCGCTGTTAAGTATAATGTTGGCTGTGGGTTTGTCATACATGGCTTTATTATGTTGAGGTACTTGTCCTCTATACCCATTTTGTTGAGAGTTTTTACCATGAATGGATGTTGAATTTTGTCCAATGCTTTTTCGGCATCTATGGAGATGATGATGTGGTTTTTGTTGTTCTTTTTGTTGATGTGGTGGATAATGTTGGTGGATTTTCAAATGTTGTACCATCCTTGCATCCCTGGAATAAATCCTCCTTGATCATGATGGATGATCATTTTGATGTATTTTTGAATTTGGTTTGCTAATATTTTGTTGAGTATTTTTGCATCTATGTTCATCAGGGATATTGGTGTGTAATTTTCTTTTTTTGTGGTGTCTTTACCTGGTTTTGGTATTAGAGTGATGCTGGCCTCATAGAGTGAGTTTGGGAGTATCCCCTCCTCTTCTACTTTTTGGAAAACTTTAAGGAGGATGGGTATTAGGTCTTCACTAAGTGTCTGATAAAATTCAGTAGTGAAACCATCTGGTTCAGGAGTTTTGTTCTTAGGTAATTTTTTGATTATCAATTCAATTTCATTGCTGGCAATTGGTCTGTTCAGATTTTCTGTTTTTTTCTGTGTCAGCCTTGGAAGGTTGTGTTTTTCTAGAATGTTGTCCCTTCTTCTAGGTTATCCAGTTTGTTAGCATATAATTTTTCATAGTATTCTCTCATAATTCTTTGTATTTCTGTCGTGTCTGTAGTGTTTTTCCTTTCTCATTTCTACTTCTGTTTATGTGTGTAGACTCTCTTTTGTTCTTGATAAGTCTGGCTAGGGGTTTATCTATTTTGTTTATTTTCTCAAAGAACCAGCTCTTGCTTTCATTGATTCTTTCTGTTGTTTTATTCTTCTCGATTTTATTTATTTATGCTCTAATCTTTATTATTTCCCTCCTTCTTCTGACTTTGGGCCACATTTGTTCTTCTTTTTCTAGTTTCATTAATTGTGAGCTTAGACTGTTCATTTGGGATTGTTCTTTCCTGAGGTAGGCCCATATTGCAATATACGTCCCTCTTAGCACGGCCTTTGCTGTGTCCCACAGATTTTGCAGTGTTAAGTTACTATTGTCATTTGTCTCCATATATTGTTTTATCTGTTTTTATTTGGTCATTGATCCATTGATTATTTAGGAGCATGTTATTAAGTCTTCATGTGTTTGTGGGCTTTTTCATTTTCTTTTCGTAATTCTAGTTTCATAGCTTTGTGATCTGAGAAGCTGGTTGGTACTATTTCAATCTTTTTAAATTTACTGAGGCTCTTTTTGTGGCCTAGTATATGATCTATTCTTGCAAATGTTCCATGCGCACTTGAGAAGAATGTGTATCCTGTTGCTTTTGGATGGAGTGTTCTGTAGATATCTGTTAGGTCCATCTGTTCTAATACGTTGTTCAATGCCTCTGTCTCTTTATTTATTTTCTGTCTGGTTGATCTGTCCTTTGTAGTAGGTGGTATGTTGAAGTCTCCTAAAATTAATGCTTTGCATTCTATTTCCCCCTTTAATTCTTTTAGTATTTGTTTTCCATATTTAGGTGCTCCTATGTTAGGTGCATAGATATTTACCATGGTTATATCCTCCTGTTGTACTGATTCCTTTATCATTACATAATGTTCTTGTCTCTTGTTATTTTTTTTGTTTTGAAACCTATTTTGTCTGATACAAGTAGTGTAACTCCTGCTTTTTTCTCCCTATCATTGCATGAAATATCTTTTTCCATCCCTTTACTTTCAGTCTGTGTATGTCTTTGGGTTTGAAGTGAGTCTCTTGTAGGCAGTATTTAGATGGGTCTTGTTTTTTTAATCCATTCAGTGACTCTATGTCTTTTGATTGGTGCATTCAGACCATTTGCATTTAGGGTGATTATTGATAGGTATGTACTTATTGCCATTGCTGGCTTCAGACTACTGGTTACCAAAGGTTCAAGGGTAATTCCTTTATTATCTAACTGTCTAATTTAACTCACTTAGTATGCTATTATAAACACAAC
Source organism: Phataginus tricuspis (assembly GCA_029783875.1). Taxonomy (NCBI): domain Eukaryota; kingdom Metazoa; phylum Chordata; class Mammalia; order Pholidota; family Manidae; genus Phataginus; species Phataginus tricuspis. The sequence continues at coordinate 9,156,498 of JAQQAC010015530.1, read as the reverse complement.
CTAAAGGTTCTTTTTTTCTTTTCTCCTTTTTCTTCCTCCTCCATTCTTTATGTATTAGGTATCATATTCTGTACTCTTTGTCTATCCCTTGATTGACTTCGGGGGTAGTTGATTTGATTTTGCATCTGCTTAGTAATTAATTGTTTTACTTTGCCATTGTTTTATTTCCCCTGATAACAGCTATTTAGCCTTAGGAATATGTCCATCTATAGCAGTCCCTCCAAAATGCACTGTAGTGATGGTTTGGGGGAGGTAAATTCTCTCAGCTTTTGCTGATCTGAAAATTGTTTAATCCCTCCTTCAAATTTAAATGATAATTTTGCCGGATAGAGTATTCTTAGTTCGAGGTCCTTCTGTGTCATTGCAATAAATATATCATCCCACTCCCTTCTGGCCTGTAAGGTTTCTGTTGAGAAGTCTGATGATAGCCTGATGGGATTTCCTTTGTTTGTGATCTTATTTCTCTCTCTGGCTGCTTTTAAAAGTCTGTCCTTATCCTTGATATTTGCCATTTTAATTAGTATATGTCTTGATGTTGTCTTCCTTGGGTCCCTTGTGTTGGGAGATCTGTGCACCTTCAAAGCTTGAGAGACTATTTCCTTCCCCAGATTGAGGAACTTTTCAGCAATTACCTCCTCAATGACACTTTATATCCCTTTTTCTCTCTTCTTCTTCTGGTACCCCTATAATGTGAATATTGTTTTGTTTGGATTGGTCACACAGTTCTCTCAATATTCTTTCATTCTTAGAGACCTCTTTTTCTCTCTGTGCCTCAGCTTCCTTGTATACCTCTTCTCTAATTTCTATTCCATTTATCATCTCTTTTACTACATCTTATCTGCTTTTAAATCCCTCCATTGTATGTTTCATTTCGGATATGGAATTTCTTATGATTGAATCTCCATCCTAAATTATTCCCTGAGTTCTTGAATATTTTTCTGTACCTCGATGAGCATATTTATTATTTTTATTTTGAACTGCCTTTCAGGAAAATTGTTAAGTTCATTTTCATTTGGCCATTTTTCTGGTGTTTGCGAGATTTTTGTTTGAACCAGGTTCCTTTGACGTTTCATATTTGTATGTGGTGCCCTCTAGTGCCCAGAAGCTCTAGTCTCTGGAGCTGCTCAGCCCCTGGAGTGAGGTCGGGGGTTGCAGGGGAGTGACACTGGTGCCTGAGGGGAGGAACAAGCTGTTTCCTGATTCCCGGCTGCAGTGCCTGTCTCCACTGTCAGAGCCAGTGGGCCAGCACACAGGTGTAAGCCTCTGTGCTTTGCATTTGTAGCTGCCATAGGCGGGCCCTCCCTCTGGCTGGCCTGACGCCAGGGCAGAAACTGCCAGTTTGCAAGCTGGTGCCGGAAGAGCAGGAGGAAGGCGCAGCAGGCTGCGTTTCATGGTGAGGGGCCTCTGGGTTGAGTAGCCAGTTAGGGGGATGGAGCGCCTGAAGCTCCCAAAAGTTCCCAACCTGCTGGGCAAAGCATGCCCAGACAACCTTGTCCACCTATCCCTTGTCCTGCACAGCAAGTTCGGTGCAAACCCTGCCCCTTCAGCAGCCCTCTCGGTGCTAGGAAGCCCCTCAGACTTCCCATCTTTCCTTTGTCCCAGAGCAGCCAAATGTGGATCCCTGCCCTCCACAAACGGCTGGAATCTCAGTCTCCCCAAGTATTGCTACTGTCTTAGCTTTCCAACCCCGATCTCCAGAGCACCATGCAGTGTTGGTTTGTGCTCCCATAGCAGATCTCCAGGGCTGGGTGTTCAGCAGTCCTCGGCTTCATCCTCCTCCCCTCTCTGTTTCTCTTGGTCCTACTGGTGAACTGGGGCGGGGGAAGGGCCTGGGCCCTGCTGGATCAAGGCTTTGGTACGTTACCCTGTTTCGTGAGGTCATCTTTGTTTTCCAGGTGTATGCAGTCTGGTGCAGCCTTCTTTCCTGTTGCTCTTTTAGGATTAGTTGTACTATATTTTCGTAATATATGTGATTTGGGGAGTAGTTCTCTGCCTCACCTCTCACGCTACCATCTTGAATCCTATCTTCTGGAGTTAGCTTATTTTTAGTCTTAAATTACTTTATCTCTAATAAGATAGGAATAGGATTGGCTGACTTCCAAGTTCTCTTTTGGAACTTTATAATAACCTGAAAAACTATGATAGTTCCAAGGTAGGTAATTAATTTGCAGTTTATATTTTCTTATGTAGTTTATAACTTGCTCAGCTTTCTCCTGGCTTAAATTAATGGTTTCCTCCATAATTATCTTTGATCTACATCATACAAGCATAGGACAGAAGCCAACTGCTACCTCACGCTGTTCTTTCTCTGCACCAAGTTGCAATGATTTGGTGGGATTGTCGGTGAAGGTAACAACAAATGGTCAAGTGAAATTCCTGGCTCCTCTAGGGAGGAGAAAAGGAATCTTGTCAGAACTGATGGTTTCTTAATACATAGCTGTGTCCAATTTAAGACTAAGTCCTCTTTCTCCAACTTCTCAACCTGAGGGGAGTGGAACCAGGAAGAAACTGAAGAGAAAGAGAAGAAGTGAGGGAAAGACTGAGAATAGAAACTTTAATAGTATGTCACTAAAGGAATGCCAAAGTTTAATACCCCATGTTAATAACACATTCACCCTATGAGAAGCCATGAGGATAAGTAAGTTTGCTGGCACCTTGATCTGAACATCTCTGCCAAGAGCTGGGTGTGGATGAGACCCTAGGGAATTCTGCAGCCCAGCCCCATTTCAAAAATGAAGAAAGAGGAAGTGCCTGCCTGTGTTCGCCGGGTGAGTTAGTTGCGGAACATGGATGAGACCCAGGTGTTCCGATCCCGATCCGGTGAAAGGAGGAACCAGAGCAGAGAGAAAACGCAGATGTTTTGACCCACTTGAGCAGTTGTAACTCAGGGTGAAATGTGTAGGGCAGCCAGGAAGTAAGGGGGATGTTCTGCTGGTTTGACTATTCTTTTTCTCCCCCTTTGCCTATTTGATCCATCCCCAAGCCCCCTTCCCCCATGGCAACCACTAGTCTCTTCGTGTTTATGAGTCTATTTCTGTTTTGTTTGTTCATTAAGTTTTTTAGATTCCCCGTGTAAATGAAATCATATAGTATTTGTCTTTCTGTGTCTGACTTATTTCACATAGCGTAATACCCTCTAGGTCCATTCATTGCCAAAAATGTTAAAATTTCCTTCTTTTTGTGGCTAAGTAATATTCCATTGTATATGAGCACCACATCTTTTACATCCAGAGCTGAGGCCTGCTGCAGTTTCTCGGTACCCCAGAAACCCCCTGCCTTGGGTAGGTGGCCCCTCTCCCTCCGAGAGCTCCCTCCCCGAGGCCCCAGCCCATCTGCTGCTCAGGAGTTCAGCTCCTCTCCCTCCTTAGGCTTGGGGAGGGGATTCCCTCATCCTTTTTGGAGGAGGGTGGAGTTTGGGCCCCACATTACTGCTGGGGCGTGAGCCACAGCTGCCTTTCTCTGGCTTTTCCTGCCTCTGTCGCCACCTGCTCAGTCTCCCCTAGACACAGGGCATGATTCTCCCCTTGAGTCTGCACACCCACCTCAACAATCTCTCTCCAATCCTCCCTCCATCCCTGCCGCAGAGGGACCCTGGACCCCAGAATACCTAACTTAATTGTAGTTTCAACCTCCCCCAGAGATGCAGTCACTCAGGATACATTTTGGTTAGCATCAAGATAAATGTCACATGTGTCCCCTCCATCCCCCATAGGAATCCACCTAATAAGACCTCCTGTCCCCAGATGGTGACTTCACCCAAAGCAATCCTCTTTTTCTGTGTGTTACTCTCTCATCCTGCATTTAAAAACCTCTCTCTTTCTGTAGCCCTTTGGAGCATCTCTCCTTGCTAGAGGGGATGCTGCCCAATTCGTGGGTGCTTAATAAAGCTAATTAGGTCTTAAAAAAAACACTGACTGCCCTTCCTTCATAAAGCCCCCCAGGCTGCCACAGGTCAACCTGGGGGTCCTGAGCCTGGAGCCTCCCTGGGGCCCTTGTGCAGGGCCTCCAGCTCTCTCAAGTCCTGCGGTCTTGCCTGACTCTGGGCCTTGCCTTTGTGCTGGTCTGTATTTGTTCCTCGACCTCCTCTCCAGCTCAAAAATGGCCTTGGAGGTGAGCATGGGGGCCTGCCTGGCAGGGCTCCACCCCAACGCTCCACCTGCTCGGCTCCCAGCAGACTCCTCCCCAGCTCAGAGTTCGAGCCCCGCTCACGGCTGGTCCCTAGCAGCTCATACAGTGACTGGTAAGAGAAATGCCCCCCCACCGTTGGGCAGTAGGCCTTGCATGCCCTTCACCACTGCCGCAGGGAGTGAGGGGCCGACACCAGCAGGGATGAGGGACAACCGAGTGTGAGGTTGGGGGGTGGCCCAAAACAAACACTGTTTACCTCATACCCCCTGAGGGTCAGCTGTATATCCTAATTCTGCTTACGAAACAACCTCAAATCAACCCCATTGCCACCTGGCATTGGTCCTGGCAGCTGAGGAGCTGGATGACGGTAGCATCTGGAGGCGCAGGGATTCCTAGAGAGTATTTTTTGAGTCCTTATTTGTATCTTCTGAATTTAGTCAGTGGGAATATAGTAGTTTCAAACGTAATAAGTACTTAAATAATAGTTTCTTTCCTTTCTGCTATTTATTCCCTAAGGCACAGACTCTTTAGAGAAATTCCTACATTCTTTCTCCCTTCCAGTGCACATTAATTTGTCCTCCAAGTAAAGATCATCTAATAATAGAAATACCTAATGCTGGCCAGATCTTCCTATGTGCTAGGCACCATGAAGTATTTATGTATATGTCTACTAATGACATGCTAGCCAGAGTGACACTGGGTTTTACAAACAAGGAAAAGCGAGAGCTAAGGAATTTGCCAGGGTCACACAACTAGTAGATGATGGAGCTGGGTTTTGAACCTGTGCACTCCCAGCCGGAGTCCACAGTCCAAGCCAGGACGTTAGGGATCGTGACGTTCAGTCCCTCTGGATGATGCCATGTGCATACTGCACAGCTGTTTCTCTGTCCCCGCTCCTTCTCTTCTTTTCTTCTCAGCTGAATTAAGTGGATGTCATTTGGGACAGGGTTAGGGGACATGCTCAGAGTTACACAGCTACTCGTGGGCTTTGTGTTCTTCCATTCCCGTGCCCTTCCTATGATATCGTGCAACACCAGACAATCAGTCTACAGGAAAATGCCTGAAATTAATGACTGTTTTGAGTAAATCATTTATATGACATTTTCCTCCTAGTTGTAACAATCATTTCAAGGTATCAGAACTGAGGGTAAAAAAACATGCTTCGGTTAGATATCATATCTTTTTTAGTTTAATTAGTGCCAGTCTGAAATGCATTCTTTGTTTTTGTTGGTGTGTTTGAATTTCTGCCCTCATAAATATTTGAGCTGTTGTCTTAGTTTCTGTTAGCTTCTGGTGTTTACCTTGGACGGGTTTTTGTGATGGGACGGAGTGGAGTAGTTACAGCCTGACCTATCATCTGTGAAGTTTTGCATCTCAAAACCACCACAGCTCAGAGATGACATCGCTGTCCAGTCAAAACAAATCCAGGGGCACTCTGTGAGCTTGGCAGTGTTATGTCTCAACTGCGGTGACCCTGAAACTCAAAACTGAAGGCAGCCATCACATGGAGGAACACCGAAAACAAACCCTCCAGTGAATCTTCCAGAACTTTACCCTTGAACTGACTGAGGTCCTCACAATGTAGAACCTAATTTCAGGGAAAGAATACTTTCTTGTGTTAAGGGGGTACTCAACCCAGAGGAGATAAGAGAATCAGTGTGTGCCATCGAGAAATTGGGGCATAAGTTCATGGAGGGTGGGGTAGGCCAGAAATGAGACATTGTAGGAAGAACACTATTCGCAGATATTCAAACTTCTCTGCTCACCGGTCTGAGTCAGTGAACCCCCCTGAGTCTTGATTTCCTCATCTATATAATGGGGATAATAACACTCACCTTGCTGGTCACTCAGAGATCAAACGAGGGAATTAGGTAAATGAAATCGATTTGAAAACTGCTCTAGAAATATGTGCTCTAAAATGCTCTAGAAATAGGGTGAATTATATTATTGCTGTTCTGTAATGTATACAGGAAGTGGAGTTCCACTGGAATAACGTATATAATAATGATTTCTACTAAAATGCCCCAGAAAGAATGGTACAATTGATGATGAAGCTTCTGTTGCACGTTTAAACCTGAGGGAAGAGAGCTTTGCAAACGTAGCAAAATAATAAAAACACAGCAGGTAGTGTTGGACAGGAACTTTGCGTCAGCATCGGCCCTAAGTGTTCCAGACACAGACCTGGAGGCTGAGGTGGGCATAGTATGCAGCATGGGAGAGCTGCCCCCTGTGTGTGCACCTGGGGGAGCCAGGCACAGCCACTGGGCTGCTGCACCAGCATAAGGGGAACTCAGTGCCAGGGCAACTGTTAGAGACTGCTGGGGCCGGAACTGTGTCCCCCACATGCCTAGGTTGGAGTGCTAGCCCCAGTGTGACAATATTTGGAAATAGGACCTTTAGGAGGTAATGAAGGTTAAATGAAGGCAAAGGGCTGGGGCCCTAATCTAATAGTATTGGTGGCTTAATAAAAAGAAGAGATATCTCTTCTTCTGCTCTCCTGTCTCCCAGGGGAAAGGCCAAGTAGCCACCTGCAAGCCAGGAAGAGAGCTCTCACCAGAAGCGGAACCCTGCTGGAGCCTTGACCTTGGACTCTGCAGCCTCCAGAACCATGAGAAAATACATTTCTGTTATTTAAGCTCCCCAGTCTGTGATACTTTGTTATGGCAGCCCAGGAAGACTAAGGTAGGAAAATGTCTTCATGGTTGTTTTACAACTAAAAAGAAAATAAGGTTTTCTTTGACATATATTAATCTCTGCAATTTCTACTCACATGCCCAATAAAAATGAGAAAACACAATTCCTGTGGAAAAATCTCATTGGGTACCCTTCTCTCTTGTTAAAAAGAAAGACACAGGCCCAACACAGGGTCAGTGCTAGGCCAAGTCACCAGACCCGGTGTAACACCTGATCTAATTGCAGTTGCAGCCTCTCCCAGGAGGAATCTTAAACCAACCCTGATCACTCATGAGCTCATCTGCATAAGACACCCCACTATTCCTCCCCTTAAGGGAAAGTGACCTTCTCTGAAACAATCCTTTCTTTTCTTGCTCGAATAAATTCTCCCCACCTCCTGCTATAAAAACCTTCCATGGTATACCATTCTTTGGAGCATCTCTACTTCCTGGGGGAGATGCTGCTGATTCATAAATTATTTAATAAAGCCAATTAGATCTTCAAGTTTACTTGGATGAGTTTTGTTTTTTAACAGTCTCAAGATGATCGCCTAGAGAAAGAGCGAAATTCACAGTAGTTTGTCCATCAGTCCGCACTGGAATCCATCTGCTCTTTTTAAGAGTTCACAAAGTCGTCAGATGTGAGGGTTGCAAAGGATCTTAAGCGTTCCTGGTCTATTTGCCCACCAAAGCTTCAATTTCATTCCTATAGTGGAGAGGCTAAAAACTCAGTGTGTTGGATTTTGGTCATCTGAGATCATATGCTAGCTCTCACATTTTTTGACTGTGGAACTCTGAGAAACTTAAAACTATCCAAATTCCAGTTCCCTCGTCTATAAATTAGGAATAATAATCATGACAGCATCTACCTTGGGCCTGTTGTAAAGAGAGAATGAAATACCGTATCCCAGTGTTGTGCCCAGCACCTAGTAAGTGCCCACATATGTGAACTATTACTCTCGCTCTTAGAAAAGTCACCTGTAAAATATATAAAACACTCTGCAATGGAGTTAAAGCTACACGTCCCACTGGGGAGTCAATGCTGGCACTCTGTACCCACCAGTTAGCTATTGATCTGTAAAGCCAGTTAACTCAGTCTTTAACCATTAGAGTGGAGGAAAAGGTATCAGAAAATGACAGTAAAAGTCATTTCGAGGAATGCAATTCAGTAAATCCTTTCGCTCAGGACAAGTGAAGCATGACACAGAAAAGTAGTATTTCTGCAGATGTGCTCAGGGCTCCCCAAAAGGAGCGTGGCTGTCTTGCTTGGAGGGTTCGAGGGGACGTCAAAAGACAGACTTTCACAGCTGAGGCCCCTTTCCAGATTGGAGAATGGGTGGCCTGCGGGAGATGCAGAGGACATTCAAGACAACAGGAGAATATGGCCCAGCTTCCTGGAGCCCTGGCCTTCTGAAGCAAAAGGCAGACGTTTACATGAAATGTTTTTAAAGTACAAAATATAATACCTCAAAGAACTTTCTGGCACGCTATATTCTGTTTCCTGCTGCGCCCCCAGTTTGGCAGGGGTTTGAACTCTGCTCTGCCAGCAAGCTCTGGGGGAGGGGAAGAGTTAACACTTAAACTTTAACTTGGTAAAAGGCCCCTCACACCCTTAACTATTCTGTCACTTTTCCACGCACCCAAATCGCCCCACACCTCAGTCCCTGTCCCCCACCTGCGCGCCCTCCCGGAAAATCTTGGCTCTTCCCCGAGATCTCATTCCAAATCCCCTCCCGTGCCAAGCCTTCCCTACCTCCCGGGTGCTGGGAACACAAGGCAAGGTTTACCACACTTAACACCTCCGGTATTTAACTACCCGTATGAACTGGCTCCTGAAGCTGGAGTTTAACCGGCTGGCAGTACTGCTGACTCCAATTTTCCTCATTCACTTTTCAGGTTTGCAGAGAAAGTTCCTTCACGAAGTTGCACTGCTCTTTTGAAATGAAATCTCAGCCGGTTTTCTTATTTCCAAAGAGCATTAAAATAGGAAGCGAGAATCTAAAGTGGGCTCCACTGTGACAAAAGTCACTTTTCGGAAACCCAGCGTCCTCATCTCTTCGGCGGCTGCAGTGCCTTCAGAGGCAGTGATGCCTCTCCAGGGCTCCCAGCTGAGACGCCCTCGAAATTCCCTTCAAGAGGTTCTCGCTGCCGTTGCTTTCACTGCCAGGCCACGCAAGATGTCTTAGGGGGTTGATGCCAAGAAAGCTCCCGCAGACTCAAGTCAGACGGTGGGAAGACGGGCTGTGGAGAGCCAGGCTGGGAGCCAGCGGCGGCTTAGAAGGGACAAAAGTGTTTCCATTTAAAAGAAAAAAGCCTGTTGTGGAGAAAGTCCTGTGTCCCCAACCAAGATGTAGCTTCGCTAAAACAGCTGAGCTAAGCTCTGCTGGCCTCTTTCAGGAAGAGGGAGGAGAGGGGTGGCTGTCTTCTCTCCACCCCAGGGCAGAGTGAATGAACAATGAATTCTGCTGCTGCTTCTGGTTCTGTCTGCTCGCATTCATTTCCTTAGGTTGTTTTGTAGATTCTTTCTGCCCAGAACTGGCAGTGAACCACGACGCTCCTGGGAGCACGGCGAGCGTGCCCCAGACGGTGAGATGATGAGGTGGCCACCAGAGCCGTGCCCTCCCTTTCTCATAATACACGACTACCTTGCCCTGTCCTGAACTCGCTAACAGCTCATTCGTTTGGCTCGTTTTTGTCGGGCGTTCATCCATTCATGGAACAGTTATTGAGCTGGTGCTGTATTGAAAGTCATCCATAAACACTGCTTGGGTGGTTGTTACACGGTAGTGCGCCCCAGTCACCCTGGTGATCCTAACATTCATCAGGTCCGAGTTTCTGGTCCAGGACCCCTGAGTCTCCAATTGTGTAGCAATGGGGTATGACCCTGGGATTTGCCTTGCTTGGCATTCCCAGGCGTGCAGAGGTCACAGCCCTAGGGGCACACTCTGAAAAGCACTGCATGGGTATATCCCCTGCCAAATCCCCAGAAGACCCAGGACTTAGAAAATGCTCAGTGAATGTCGATTAAACTGAATTGATTTCGCTTTGAGAAAATCCTCTGAGAGAGCAGATCGACTTGTGCAAATATTTACGTTTTGTTAGCTGAGACAGACATGCAAGGGTGCAAAAACAGCTTTATAGAGCACAGTGCCGTCTTTTGCAGATCAAATATTAGATTGAGAACACAGTATTTTGCCGCTTATTGGTGAGTTGACATGGGTGTGCACGTTTTGGGGACTATTAAGAAAAAGAGGAAAATCATTTTATCGTCTTTCCCACCTGCAGGGTTGGGAGGGGATTCACCTCCTTTTCCTCCTTCCCTCTTCCTCTTCCTCTCCCCTTTCTCTTCCTCTCCACAGGCTAGCAGTGAGTATTTGTACAAATACTTGAGTTCTTTGCAAGGGAAAAACTGCACTGCTGCCAAATGCCAGCTGTCCCGTTGCCTCTCTGCTCTTCTTTAAGAAGATAGGCCAATATCATCAACAGCAGCAAAAAAAAGTCTTCTTTATAACATCCTGTTGATCAAACTTCAGGGCAAACACACAGCTTCATTTTTTTTAATGACCTCAGAGTCTGTATTCTCAGTTGAGTTTTGGAGTGGGTTTGCCAGTTGGTTATTTTAATAATACTTTTAAGTTTTAATGGTGGCTTCTTTTCTATAAACAGCATCATATCAAATGTCCTCTTGTGCTCTTGCGTTCTCCCACTAAGGTATTTTATTCCTGTTCACCAAGTGGCAAATCTGGAGAAGCATAAATTATATGGGCTTATAATTTAATTTTTGTCCCCTCTTGGTTATCTTATAGAGAGTGAAACACAATTTTATAATTCTTACGTTAAAAATAACATAAGCCATTAGCTTTCCAGGTAACAGTGTAAAGTACCTCTTAGGGAAATGTGTCTCTCACACATCAGTCTATTTCTTTTTTTAGTGCTTTGGTAACTTTTTTAAAGCTTTCTTTTTATTAATCTTTAGAGACACCTATGTAAGCATATGGGGAGGAGGAAGCAATAAAGCCTCCTCGTGACGTGTCTAGTAGCAGATATGTTTAATATATGTCTGTATCAGAATCACAAGTCACATTTTTTAACTATCAAATCTCTAAATTTTAACCATGGCTCCAGCTTTATATGTAAGGAGAGGTTGGCAGTATAAATTAAAGCTGCCCCATTTCTCGTTAAAAACACAAACAATCTAGGGGGTGGCCATCAACCCAAGAGGTTTACTAGAAAAGGATCAGGCCTCCTCTGCTTCCTGATACACAAAATCCAAACCAGAATCAGAATGGTGCACACAGAGGCCATAGAATGTTATATCTGTAGAGTCCCTCCAGATTTGATAGAAGGTATTAGATGAGAGAAGATTCTAGAAAATGATACAATCTTCCAAGAGTCTTCCTAGATAGATGATGATAGATGGATATATATAGAGAGAGATAGAATCTTTTTAAAACGTTACCGTGTATTGAGCCCTTATTACATGTTAGGTGCTGGGCCAATTGCTGAATCTTTCTTTCTTTCATTTTTTTTTTTGAGATGTAATTCACATATCATAAAATTGACTTTTTAAAAGTGTACAATTCAGTGGGTTTTACTGTATTTTCAAGGTTGTGTGACCATCACCACTAATTGCAGAACACCTTCATCACCCCCAAAAGAAATCCCATACCCACTAGCAGTTACTAGATGAAAGTACTTGTAAATCACTTTCCTCTGTAACAATCCGAAGACAGTTGTGCCCTCAGCAGTGGTATAAGACTCCCTTGCAGGAAGAAGCTTGCTTTTGCTGAGGACCTGCTCTGATAAGCTTAAGCTACAAGGTAAGGGGAGAGGGACGCTGCCTGACAGGCGGGGGGTTCTCTGCTGCCTCGCGGGAGGAAGTCTGAGAGCAGCAGGTGCAGGCAGCGGGACAGGGAGAGCAGACGGTGCTGGAGCAGAGATTTTGTTTTGTTCACTGGCGCACCCCAAATGTCTACGGCAGTGCCTGGCACGTAGCACGTGTTCACTAACTATATATTGGCCGATTTAACTCTGGATACTGGGTTCTATTTATAGCTATTGGATATTATTAGATCAAGGTTTTTTTTTTTGGTATCATTAATCTACAATTACATGTGCAACATTATGGTTACTAAACTCCCCAATTCATCAAGTCCCCCCCACATACCCCATTAGAGTCACTGTCCATCAGCGTAGTAAGATGCTTTAGAATCACAATTTGTCTTCTCTGAGTTGTACAGCCCTCCCCGTGCCCCCCAACATTACATCTGCTAATCATAATGCCCCTTTTTCCCCCTTATCCCTCCCTTCCCATCCATCCTCCCCAGTCCCTTTCTCTTTGGCAACTGTTAGTCCATTCTTGGGTTCTGTGAGTCTGCTGCTGTTTTGTTCCTTCAGTTTTTTCCTTTGTTCTTATACTCCACATATGAGTGAAATCATTTGATACTTGTCTTTCTCTGCCTGACTTATTTCACTGAGCATAATACCCTCTAGCTCTATCCATGTTGTTGCAAATGTCTGGATTTGTTTTCTTCTTATGGCTGAATAATATTCCATTGTGGATATTTACCACCTCCTTTATCCATTCATCTACTGATGGACACTTAGGTTGCTTCCATTTCTTGGCTATTGTAAATAGTGCTGCAATAAACAGGGGTGCATATGTCTTTTTCAAACTGGGTTCCTACATTCTTAGGGTAAATTCTTAGGAGTGGTATTCCAGGGTCAAATGGTATTTCTATTTTGAATTTTTTGAGGAACCTCCATACTGCTTTCCACAATGGTTGAACTAAGTTACATACCAACCAGCAGTGTAGGAGGGTTCCCCTTTCTCCACATCCTCGCCAACATTTGTTGTTGTTTGTGTTTTGGATGTTGGCCATCCTCACTGGTGTGAGGTGATATCTCATTGTGGTTTTAATCTGCATTTCTCTGATGATTAGCGATGTGGAGCATCTTTTCATGTGCCTGTTGGCCATCTGAATTTCTTCTTTAGAGAAGTATCTATTCAGATCCTCTGCCCATTTTTTAATTGGATTATTTGCTTTTTGTTTGTTGAGATGCGTGAGATCTTTATATATTTTGGATGTCAATCCATTATTGGATACGTCATTTATGAATATATTCTCCCATACTGTAGGATGTCTTTTTGTTCTATTGATGGTGTCCTTTGCTGTACAGAAGCTTTTCAGCTTGATATAGTCCCACTTGTTCATTTTTGCTTTTGTTTCCCTTGCCTGGGAAGATATGTTCATGAAGAAGTCACTCATCTTTATGTCCAAGAGATTTTTGCCTATGTTTTTTTCTAAGAGTTTTATGGTTTCATGACTTACATTCAGGTCTTTGATCCATTTTGAGTTTACTTTTGTGTATGGGGTTAGACGGTAATCCAGTTTCATTCTCTTACATGTAGCTGTTCAGTTTTGCCAACACCAGCTGTTGAAGAGGCTGTCATTTCCGCATTGTATATCCATGGCTCCTTTATCGTATACTAATTGACCATATATGTTTGGGCTAATGTCTGGACTCTCTATTCTGTTCCACTGGTCTGTGGGTCTGTTCTTGTGCCAGTACCAGATTGTCTTGATGACTGTGGCTTTGTCATAGAGCTTGAAGTCTGGGAGCATAATACCCCCTGTTTTATTATTCTTCTCAGGATTACTTTGGCTATTAGGGGTCTTTTGTGGTTCCATATGAATTTTAGAACTATTTGTTCCAGTTCATTGAAGAATGCTGTTGGCATTTTGATAGGGATTGCATTGAATCTGTAGATTGCTTTAGGTAGTATAGCTATTTTGACAATATTTATTCTTCCTAGCCAAGGGAATGGAATGAATTTCCATTTGTTAGTGTCCTCTTTAATTTCTCCTAGGAGTGCCTTGTAGTTTTCAGGGTATAGGTCTTTCACTTCCTTTGTTAGGTTTATTCCTAGGAATTTTATTCTTTTTGATGCAATTGTGAATGGAATTGTTTTTCTGATTTCTCTTTCTGTTAGCTCATCATTAGTGTATAGGAAAGCAACAGATTTGTGTGTATTAATTTTGTATCCTGAAACTTTGCTGAATTCAGATATTAGTTCTGGTAGTTTTGGAGTGGAGTCTTTAGGGTTTTCTATGTACAATATCATGTCATCTACAAATAATGACAATTTACAAAAAAACTTCTTTACCAATCTGGATGCTTTGTATTTCTTTGTTTTGTCTGATTGCCATCGCTAAGACCTCCAGTACTATGTTGAATAAGAGTGGGGAGAGTGGGCATCCCTGTCTTCTTCCCGATCTTAGATGAAAAGCTTTCAGCTTCTTGCTATTAAGTATGATGTTAGCTGTGGGTTTGTCATATATGGCCTTTATGATGTTGAGGTACTTGCCGTCTATACCCATTTTGTTGAGAGTTTTAATCATGAATGAACACTGAATTTTATAAAATGCTTTTTCAGCATCTATGGAGATGATCATGCGGTTTTTGTTCTTCTTTTTGTTGATATGGTGGATGATGTTGATGGATTTTCGAATGTTGTACCATCCTTGCATTCCTGGGATGAATCCCACTTGATCATGGTGTATGATCCTCTTGATGTATTTTTGAATTCGGTTTGCTAATATTTTGTTGAGTATTTTTGCATCAACGTTCATCAGGGATATTGGTCTGTAATTCTCTTTTTTGGTGGGGTCTTTGCCTGGTTTTGGTATGAGAATGCTGCTGGCTTCACAGAATGAGTTTGGAAGTATTCCCTCCTCTTCTACTTTTTGGAAAACTTTAAGGAGAATGGGTATTATTTCTTCTCTATATGTCTGATAGAATTCAGAGGTGAATCCATCTGACCTGGGGGGTTTGTTCATGAGTAGTTTTCTGATTACCGATTCAATTTCGTTGCTGGTAATTGGTCTGTTTAGGTTTTCTGTTTCTTCGTTGGTCAGTCTTGGAAGATTCTATTTTTCTAAGAAGTCTATTTCTTCTAGGTTTTCCAGCTTGTTAGTATATAGATTCATAGTATTCACTAATAATCCTTTGTATTTCTGTGGGGTCTGTCGTTATTTTTCCTTTCTCATTTCTGATTCTGTTTATGTGTGTAGATTCTCTTTTTCTCTTAATAAGTCTGGCTAGGGGTTTATCTTTTTTTTTTTTTTTTTCAAAGAACCAGCTCTTGGTTTTATTGATTTTTTTCTATTGTTTTATTCTTCTCAATTTTATTTATTTGTTCTTTAATCTTTATTATGTCCCTCCTTATGGTGATTTTGGGCCTCATTTGTTCTTCTTTTTCTAATTTCAATAATTGTGACTTTAGACTATTCATTTGGGATTGTTCTTCCTTCTTTAAATAGGCCTGGATTGCAATATACTTTCCTTTTAGAACTCCCTTTGCTGCGTCCCACAGAAGTTGCGGCTTTGTGCTGTTGTTGTTATTTGTCTCCATATATTGTTTGATCTGTTTTAATTTGGTCATTGATCCATTGATTATTTAGGAGCATGTTGTTAAGCCTCCATGTATTTGTGAGTGTTTTTGTTTTCTTTGTACAATTTATTTCTAGTTTTATTCCTTTGTGATCTGAGAAGTTGGTTGGTAGAATTTCAGTATTTTTGAATTTACTGAGGTTCTTTCTGTGGCCTAGTAGGTAGTCTATTCTGGAAAATGTTCCATGTGCACTTAAGAAGAATGTGTATCCTGCTGCATTTGGGTGCAGAGTTCTGTAGATGTCTGTTAGGTCCATCTGTTCTAGTGTGTTTTTCAATGCCTCAGTGTCTTTACTTATTTCTGTCTGGTTGATCTGTCCTTTGGAATGAGTGGTGTGTTGAAGTCTCCTAAAATGAATGCATTGTTGTCTATTTCCTCCTTCAATTCTGTTAGTATTTGTTTCACATATGTCGGCGCTTCCGTGTTGGTTGCATATATATTTATAATGGTTATATCCTCTTGTTGGACTGACCCCTTTATCATTATGTAATGTCCTTCTTTATCTCTTGCTACTTTCTTTGTTTTGAAATCTATTCTGTCTGAAATAAGTGCTGCAACACCTGCTTTTTTCTCCTTGCTGTTTGCATGAAATATCTTTTTCCATCCCTTCACTTTTAGTCTGTGTATATCTTTGGGTTTGAGGTGAGTCTCTTGTAGGCAGCATATAGATGGGTCTTGCTTTTTTATCCATTGTATTCCTCTGTGTCTTTTGATTGGTGCATTCAGTCCATTTACATTTAGGGTGATTATCGATAGATATGTACTTATTGCCATTGCTGGCTTTAGATTCGTGGTTACCAAAGGTTCAAGGTTAGCTTCTTTACTATCTAACAGTCTAACTTAACTCTCTTGTTAAGCTATTATAAACACAGTCTGATATTTCTTTATTACTCTCCCTTCTTATGCTTCCTCCTCCATTGTTTAAATGCTAGATGTTTTGTTCTGTACTCTTTTACATTTCCTTTGACTGTTTTTGTGGATAGTTGGTTTTATTGTTCACCTTTAGTTAGTATTTGGATGGTCTACTTTCTTTGCTATGATTTTGTTTTCTCTGGTGACATCTTTTTAGCCTTAGGAATGCTTCCATCTAGAGATGTCCCTTTAAGATATCCTATAGAGGTGGTTTGTGGGATGCAAATTCCCACAACTTTCACTTGCCTGGGAATTGTTTAATCCCTCCCTCAAATTTAAATGATAATCGTGCTGGATACAGTATTCTTGGTTCAAGGCCCTTCATTTTCATTACGTTAAATACATCATGCCATTCTCTTCTGGCCTGTAAGGTTTCTGTTGAGAAGTCTGATGACATTCTGATGGGTTTTCCTTTGTAGGTGATCTTTTTTCTCTCTCTGCCTGCCTTTAATACTCTATCCTTGTCTTTGATCTTTGCCATTTTTATTATTATATGTCTTGGTGTTGTCTTCCTTTGTCCCTTGTGTTGGGAGATCTGTGGGCTTCCAAGGTCTGAGAAACTATTTCGTTTCCCAGCTTCAAAGACATTTTCTATCCCTTTTTCTCTCTCTTCTTCTTCTGGTACTCCTATAATGCGAATAATGTGGATTGGTCACACAGTTCTCTTAATATTCTTTCTTTCCTAGACATCCTTTTATCTCTCTCTCTGCCTCAGCTTCTCTGTACTACTGTTCTCTGATTTTAATTCCATTAACAGTCTCTTGCACCTCGCCCAGTCTGCTCTTGAGTCCATCAATCAGTTGTTTCATTTCTGTAATGTCTCTCCTGACTTCCTCCCTTAGCTCTTGCATATTTCTCTGTAGGTCCATCAGCATTGTTATGACTTTTATTTTGAATTATTTTTCAGGAAGATTGTTTAAATCTATCCCACTAGGCCCTCTCTCTGGGGTTGTCTGGGTGATCCTTGACTAGACCATACTCTTCTGTCCTTTCATGGCGATAGAAGTGGTCGCAGACAGGTGCCATGTGTGTCAGCTGGGACAACAATGTCCCTTCCTGCTTGCTGTTCTCCTTGCCCTTCTCTGCAGCCTGTGCTGGTTACACACACACTGGGAGTCAGTCTCTGGGATAATCCAGTGGGCTGTCATGTGCATTGCCTCCCTCAGGCTAGCCTAGAGCTCTGGGAGGGTTTTCAGCCACGCAGCTGTTCTGCGCTGCTTGGTGCCTTCCAGACCTTGCTCTGGCTTCTGCAGCCCTTCCCGGTTAGCTGCGCCCCTGCCAGGAGGAGATTCTGTGTGGCTGCTGTGGGCGGGGCTGCTCTCCCGCTGTTCTGCAGCTGTGGTGGATCTGAAGGACCGTATGCAGTGTTGGCCGGGGGGAACGCATGGCAGGCTGCTTATCGCCCTGAGAGGCTTCAGCCAGGTTGCTATACCTGGCATCCGGTTAGCGGGCCTGAAAATCCTCAAGATTCCCAGCCTGCTGGGCTGAGTGCGCTGGGACGATTTTGTTCCACTTTTGTGCCCTTGTCTCTTTAAGACTTTTGAAAAACACCCGCTTTTCTTTTGTCCCAGGGGAGCCTGCTGTGGGGACCCACTCACAGTCTCCATCTCGGATCCTGCTCTTCCGTTTCTCTAGTCTCCAATACACCATGCGATGCGTGTCTGTACTCCCAGTGCACATCACCAGGGCTGGTTTATTCAGCCGGCCTGTGCTTCCACTCCCTCCCCACTCTGATTCTTTTCCTCCCACCAGTGCGCGGGAGTGGAGAGTGCTCGGGTCCCACCCGGTCACAGCTTTGTATCTTACCCGCTTCGTGAGGCGCTGAGTTCTCACAGATGTAGCTGTAGCCTGGCCGTTGTACTGTATCTTCTGGTCTCTCTTTTAGGAATAGTTGTATTTGTCGTATTTTCACAAATATATATGGTTTTAGGAGAAGATTTCCGCTGCCCTGTTCACACTGCCATCTTCCCAGAATTCTTTTAGATGAAGTTGTAACATCTCCTTATTCAAACCTTCCTTATCATGTTGGAGTTTTGTCTCCCTGATGTGTTAGTTTCTGGAAGAGCACTTTTTAAATCTCTCATTCTGATCACATCATTTGACAGTGTCTCCACATGATGCTATTCTTTTAAATTTTATTGATTTCAAGGCTGTGTTGTTAAGTACATCAGTCAGGATTCTAAACTGCAAGCAACAGAAATGGACTTTGGCTCTTTTAAGTAGAAAAAATACCTCCCAGAATTACTGGGAGACTTGAAACCCTAGGCTCAGGGCCGCACATCGAGGCACAGGAGAAGCCGCGTGAGGACACCACTGCCACCACCACAAAGCTATGGGTGTTGCTTCTCAAGCCTCCAGCAGCTCACAGTATAACCGCTACCTCCACCAACAGAGCCAAAAATGCTGCTGCAGGATCAAAGCCTAGCTGGGGACCTCAGCCTGCCACAGACATTCAGTGGTCTCTGCTTTTCCATTTCACCACCCTGTAAACCAAGTGTAAGTCTGGGAGAGGAAATCCCAGGGCAAAATACCTCTGAAAACCAAAATCAGTCCAAGGGAGAAATAAAGTCTAAAACCCATTTATTGCTTACAAACTGCAGTCCAGCGCCATCTCTCTCCCCTGCTCCTGAAGAAGCAAGCAAGCAAGCCCCTCCCTTTAACTTCTCCGGTTCAGACACGCCCTCCGTTGCCCAGGTAATTACCCACTGACATGGAGATGAACTTCTCTCCACCCCTGAGGATATGCAAATGCACTAAAGCCAGGTGAGTGTGGATAAAGTGGGGTTCCTATGGGCAGGATCCTCACTGAACTTAAATGTAACTGGCCTGTTGCTATGCTACCGCTTCCATACCTTTAGGCAATAAGACATTATTGAGTTAATGTAAGGAGTTCTGCCCAGTGCTTGGCCAGAGACAGGGTGGCGGGGCTGGAAGGCTGTAGGGGAGCGGAGCGGAGACTGGAGTGGTGGTAGCGCCGAGGGACTGACCTGCCACCTCTAAATAAAGTTGTGTATAACCTTTTCACCCCAAGAACCCTTTGCTGTAAATTTCTTTGGTCACAGTGAATCTATAGTGAACTTGCCTGGAGCTGAAACTCATTTGCAAGACAGTGAGATATTCTGGTTACCCAGACCAAGTAAGGCAGAGGTTTCCATTGGCAAGGCTGATGTCTCCTGACATGCTTTAGGGGCCAAGGAGTCTGGGAAAATGACAGTAGGATATTTTGAATTTCTACAGTGAGGGGTAGAGAATCTTCAAAATGGGGAGTAGGTTAGGATATCGGGCAGGATCAATATCTACTCCAGATGCATGTACAGTCATGATTATTATGTGTTAGCATAGATGTTGGTATTTTTGCTGAGGGACATTACTTTCCTGAGCTGTTGGGTTTGTTTGTTTTTCATGTGCCCTGCAGGACTAAAAATTAGCCAGGGGAAGGGTTAGAGCTGGCCTTTACACTATTGGACAGGAGCCCTGATCCTGAAGTGTCTGCCTGGCCTGGATCCCCACTCCATCTCTCTTTACATCAAGCCCAGGAGGGCAGGGAAGCCCAGAGGGCAGTGTAATTGCCTCCCGAAAGGGAAGAGCTCTTTTCCTCATCCATCTAGACATCCCACACCTAAAGCCCAACTTCTAGAGGACAGATGCTGCAGGCAAAGAAAAGACTGGCTCTGCAAAGACCAGAATCCTTAAAAGTGATGGAACCTAATTACAGTCCACTTTCTGGGTTTTCTGAGGAGCAAAGTTTGACCTAAGGGGAGGGGAAAGTACATTTCTGAAAGAAGTGAACAGAGAAGGAGAAAGGGGGCTCTGATTTGGCTTTAGGGCTGGAATCTATGTGAAGTATAATCTAGGTGCATGGTCAAAAAATTATAGCCTACTTCAGACATACCAAAAGTTAGAGGAAAATATAGCAAACACTGTATCTCTTGTCTCTCACCCTAAGGAATAAAGCATCAGAACGTCAGCTGAAGTCCTGTGTAGCCCTCCCTGAGCCCATACTGCTCCTTCCCCAGAAGTTACCACCATCCTTACACATTCTTTTTTTTATAATTTCCATGTGTGTTTTAAGATTTGATATGAATGATAGATTACACAGGCATTGTTCTGCAACTTGTTTCATCAGCTAACCAGGTTTGGGGATTGATCCATGTTGATAATCCAGCTCTGGTTCATTTAGTTTAACTGCCATATAGCACTTTTTTGTTTGAATATATCACAATGTTTTTCATTCGCCCATTGATGGCCATATAAGTGATTTTCATATTTTGCTATTATAGGCAATGTTGTAAAAATAGGCTTGCTTCTGTTTACCTGTGTATATGTACAAAGAAATCCCAGGGAATGAACTGCTTGGTTGAGGGCATGCACATTTTTAATTTTACTGGCAATAACCAAGATGCAACAACCAAGAGTTTTACCAATTTACATTCTCACCAGTAGTTTGTTTTCATAACCCAATAGCCCCAACCTTGTAATTGTCAACCTGCCTTATTTTTTCCAATCTAAAGAATATGAAGCATTATCTCACTGTGGATTAAATTTATATTCCCCTGATTACTAAGCATCTTTGCACGTATTTATTTGTCATTCTGAGTTTCTTTCCTGAATTGCCTATTCATATCACTTGCCCATTTTCTACTTTCATTTTTTTATGTGCTTAAAGATAGTGTGATATGTATATTTCTTCATTTTTAATTGATTTATAGGAGTTCTTTATATATTGATAATCCTTTGGTAACTATAGTCATGACAAAGAGCTTCTCCTGGTCTGAGGCATATTATTTTGCTTTATTTATAATGTCTTTTGATAAGTGTTTGCCAGTGGGTTTCATCCCTGGGCAAGTTCAGTATGGATTCAATGAGATGTAGGAATGACAATGGAATGTTCTTGGAGTGAAAGGGTTTAAACCCAACTTTAATCCCACGGTGGCAGGTCAATCACTAGAATCCCATCCACTTAGAGCAAGTCTGCGTGCAGCAAGCTGGTCTCTGCCTCTGGGCCTGTCTACCTCCAGAGCCGTCTCAGTGTCTGTCCCTGGTGCTGCCACCATCCAGTCTCTGGTCTCCTGCAGCCATGCAGCCATGCGGCCATGCCACCATGTCGCCCAAAGCACCAGGCAGAGCTCTTTATATAGAATCAATAGCAATGTATTGCCCACACATGTGTAGTGAGCTAGTCGACCAGGGTCAGGTGAGAATCCTGGCCATAGGAACCTCCATTTTATCCACAATTAGCAAAAGAGTTTTTAATTTTAATATTTATTAATGCACTCCCTTCCAAGTTATCAGATTTTGACTGCTCATTGTTTTGAGCTATTTTGCAACTTTTCATTTGCAGATACTGATAGCAATGCAAAATAATTCTTGTTTCCAGGCATGAAAATAAATTGTCTGGTGGTGGTCTAATTGACTCCTTCCACCCACACCCCTTTGTCCCTCTGTCCCCCAAACCTGTCTGTAGAAAGAGCCAACTTCACATCCATTTTAAAATTTATTTCAGCATAAACTTATTTACTCCATATAAATTTGCGGTTCTCTGCTTTCTCCTTTTTACAGTTTAACATCTGCCTGGTTCCCTCATTAATAATGAAGTAAATAAAATCTTTACTTCATGTTCATTTTATATCTGTATGAGAGTCGTCATGATTTTACCTTTTCTGAAAATTACCTTTAACAAATATATTAATCTTTTCCTTTACAGTTTGATTTTGAGTCTTAAAATTATTCCCTCCCCTAAGCTTATAAAGATATTCTCATATTTTCTTTGAGGCTATTAAAGTTTTGCTTTTGTTCTTTAGGCTCTCTGCAATGCTTATGGTATGAGATGGTGATATAATTTAAGTTTTTCCCCAATAGAGAGCCAGTGTTTTCAGAACCGTTTTCTAAACTGTCTACCTTTCCCACACTAAACTGGTATATTCTATTCTATTGTGCTTAAGTCTGCTTCAGGGGTCCCCACTCTGTTCCAGTGGTCTGCTTTCGACATTCCTGCACCAGTATCATACTGCATGATCGTAGCATTGTAAGAAATCCCAACATCTGATGGACACACCTCCTGCCCTATTCTTTGTATGGCTGTTATTGGCCCTTTACTTTATCTGTGTCAATTTAGAATCAGTTTATGAAGATCCACAAAATACCCATTGGTATTTTCATCTAAATTCCACAGATTGACAGATTATTTTGGGGAGAATTGACTTCTTTAGGACTTTATGTCTTCCCACCCATCCACAAACATAACAGGTCTCTCCATTTGTTTAGATATCTTAAAATATTTGTTTTCATAGAGTTTTATAGTTTTTTCCATACCAAGTCTCACACATCATTCATTAATTTAATTCCTAGGTGCCTTGTGGTTTTATTGCTGTTGTAAATGGTGTTTCTCAGATGTTTATTATGGTCATATAGTAATGCAATTGATTTTTGATGTATTGATATTATGTCCAACAACCACATATGTTCTTAAAGTTACAATTTTAATATGTGATCCATCAACCACTTCTTAGTTCTTCTTGGGCACAAGAGACTCATTTCTCTTTTTAAACCTTCCTCTGGAAGATTTTTCAACTCAATACTTTGCAGAGTGTTGGGCGCATTCCAGAGACATTCAGTAAATATTTGCTAAATAAGTAATGGCCAAAAGAAGCCACCTTCATTTGAATAATTGTGCATTTCTCTATGATCTACAAATTCCACAACCAGCTATGTAAGCATAAGAATATGATACATACATCCCCTCCCTTCCAATTGCATGTAGGTAAAATCTAGTTAAAGTAAATCCTGAGAGCAACTCTAAAAGAAGGGAGGGAGGAATGGAGTAGCACAAATTGCTATCTAGGGAAGATGAGGACAGTGTGCTGTGGCTAGGCAACAACTTTATTCCAGCAGTTGTTGACCCAATTCTAGAAGGGTCTCCTTCCCCTTGTTTCTCTTCCTCATCCCCTCCTTTTCTCACCTGATGGAGTCGAGAAAAAGATCACTCAGGAGAGTGGGAGTTGGTGGTGAGAGGTACTGAGCAATATCACCTCTAGGACAAAGCTATGATCCAGTTTCTAAAACGCACTTCACAAATCGAGACTTATTGTCCCTCTTCGGAGAAGACATCCTGGCATTAAGTTCAGGTGGTGAGATAATACCCATTCTGCGATCATAGACTTGGATTGCTGTGATCTGAAGGGAACCCCAGAGAAAATAACAGTGGCCCTGTTTTCGAAACAAACTCTCCCTTGATGGGGAACTCAGAATTTTGAATCAGATGTGGACTTCAGGATAGGAATGATGGGCTTTGGTATTTGAAATGACTGTGGAATATCCATGAACCCCCTGAGAAGTGTGGGACCCGAGGCAGCTGAACTGTCAGAAGCTTTGACCTTCATTTGTGGGTTGTCAGCTGAAGCCAGAGGATGGACGAATCATGGCAGAGCTCTGTAGTCTTGAGAAGAGGCTGGACATGGAGCTCTGGGGAAAACCACCTCTTTAAGGAACAGATGGCCAGAGAAAGAGAGGAGCCTGCCAAGGACACCTACAAAGGGCAGCTTGGAGAGGTAGGAGTTGAAGAGGGGTGGGGAGGGACTATGCCGTGTTTTCAAGAGGAGGCAGGGAAGGAGCAAAAGCCAAGAAGTTAAGGAGAACTAGCAGAGAATAGACTTAGCACAAGTTGGCCATGGTGACTATGATGGGCGGATGGATTCTGTGCTTGTGCCCCTCCTCCCCGGCGTGAGGAAGCCCCGGTCTGGCTGGTTTGGTCAAGCCACTTACTGTCTATGCGTCTCTGTTTGCTCATCTATCTATTGGGCAAGACACCTTCCTTCAGGATAGTTCTAAGGATTAATAAAAAGATGTTTTTGATGACATGTCTGCCCTTTACTCCTTTTATTTTTGTCCTCATCCTTGGAGCTCACCTGACAATCTCCTGCCTCCCATGTCACCTGAACCTCTCTGCAACTTCCTTTGTGTTGAAGTTTCCTGTGAAAACCTTATTATGATGCAAGTGAGCATGACAGGAGAGCCCTTCCCTGTGTTCCCCATCCTACCCCGCAACCATCCTGCAGGAGCACAAGCCCACCCCACCCCAACCTCAGCCATCTCTTCTGACCATGACTCATATTCTTTGGAAGTTGGGGGAACAAAGGAAGTAACTATCTCCTTTGAGACATAGTGCCCTTTGTGTGATTCTGAGTGGAGGTATTCAAGTGACCCTGTTTTCTCTGCCAAAAGGATGCATGGTCGCTAGGAAACCAGCAATAGGTGTTAACCACCCTAGCATGAAGATGCTCCAACCTAAAGCCCTATCATTATATTCAGAAGAATTTTTAGCTGCTGTTCCATTATCATCTTTCAAAAAATTTGACAAACATTTGCTGAATTTGTATATGCAAGGAACTTGCAAAGAAAGCACCAATCTGATAATGTCATTCTTCAACTCAAAAGCCTTTCATGCTCTCCCACCCACCAAAAGAAGTCAAAACTGCTGAACTCAACCTACAAAGTCAACCAGGTATTACCTCTTCCAGCCTCACCTAGCCACTGCTTACTGTCTCCAGTCTACCTCTTGGGTCTTCCTAAAATCCTATCCTGCTCTTACCTGCACAATGACTTGCCACTCTTCAAAACCTAGCTTAAAGGTACTACTAAGTCCAGGCAGAATGAATTGCTCGCTCTTGTTCACTGAGGATTTCAGGTGTGCATGCATTCATTCAACAAACAGCTCCCCTACTATGTGCCGAGCACTTCTTGTTTGCCTTTTCTCGTTGTAGGGCACAGTGGGTAACTGTTCTATGCCTGCCTCTGTCATAAGGATTTTCCATTGGTGAAAAAACTGTAGCAACTGGTAATTCTTTGATTTCACAAATTATGGTCCTGACTTAATAAAAACAGATTTGAGAATTAAAAAATTTAAAAAGCAGCTAGTAATTATCCCAAAGTGGTTTTTAAAAAATTATATACGCTCTGTTACCCATTCATTCTTAGCACAGCCATGGGACACATCCTCCTATATTCCGGCTTTATTCAAGTTTTATTAAATTTGGTTGTTCCATGGAATCAAAACACTCATTCCTAAGGAAATAAATGGCTTCTCCACATGACACATGAACAATTCACCAGTTATCAACCATCAAACCTGGATTATTAAAATGGCCAACTTCTATTTTTCTTTTGACACATTGTCTTGCCAATGGGTTTCAGCCCCAGGCAAGTTCGCTGTGGATTCAATGTGACCAAAGAAATTGACAGCAAAACGTTTTTGGGGTGAAAGGGTTATACCCAACTTTATTTCCAGGTGGTAGGTCAGTCACTAAAATCCCATTCACTCAAAGCAAGTCTGCATGCAACAAGCCGGTCTCTGCCTCTGGGCCCTTCTGCCCACACAGCTGTCCTCTGGGCCCCTCTGTCTGCACAGCCATCCTCTGGGCCTCTCTGCTCACACAGCCGTCCTCTGGGCCTCTCTGCCTGCACAGTTATCCCACACGGCCATTCTCTGGGCCTCTCTGCACAGTCGTCCCACACAGCCATCCTCTGGGCCTCTGTCCTCGGTGCTGCCACCACTCCAGCCTCTGCTCTGCTCTCCTGCAGTCTTGCAGCGATGCCACCATGGTGTGCACAGAGCACTGGGCAGAGCTCTTTATATAGAGTCAACAGCCATGTATTGCCCACAGGTGTGCAGTGAGCTAATCAACCAGGGCCAGGTGAGAATCCTGGCCGCAGGAACTCTCGTTTTATCCACACTCCACCCCTCCAGGATTCTCTCCTCTCAATCTATGTGCCCTTAGTCCTCTGCAATGGTCCCTGTGCAAGGAAGCTCAAACATTGTTCTCCAGCCTCTCCAGCAAAAAGTCTTGCAGACACACAGGCCGGACTCATGGCTCTGTCTCTGACCTCTGCCTCTTTAGTCTTAATGGCTTGAACTGCTGCACTGGTTTCAGTTCTTGCCATAGCTCCAGTACGATCCTATTTGGCTTCCCATCTAATTTCCTTCCATCTATTCCTGCCCGAATCAAACCAACCCACATCTGGGTCCTCGTAACCCTCCCGGGGCCCCTCAGATTCCTCCTGTGAGTAACAGGTCTTATTTCTTTCCATATTCTCATTGCTTCAGCCTCTCCTAAGTCTGCTACTGTACGTGTCATCTCGCTTATGGGATGCCCTAAGTGAGGGGCAAGAATGGCCACTAGAGACCCAAAGAGGGATATGGGAGCCGTTTGAAGTACAGTATTTCTCATCCCAGTAGTGAAAATCTTCATCTGGGCCATAATTCTCTGGACTATAGATGGCATTTCTCATGCCTAGCTCTCGTAGCACCTGTTGGAGTTCAGCATACGCCTGCCATCTAACAGGAGAGGATGGTAGATCACCTGGATTGGGCCACACATCACGAAGTGCAGCCATGAGTCAATCGAGGAGGGACTGACTCCCTGGGGTCTGATGTGCATTTTGTAA
Organism: Phataginus tricuspis; assembly: GCA_029783875.1. Classification (NCBI taxonomy): domain Eukaryota; kingdom Metazoa; phylum Chordata; class Mammalia; order Pholidota; family Manidae; genus Phataginus; species Phataginus tricuspis. The sequence goes on along the minus strand of JAQQAC010015530.1, from coordinate 9,129,891 downwards.
TTGCTGCCTCAAGACAGGCTGCACTGTCAGGGAAGACAGCTTTCCCATCTCTGATCCCAACAGAACAATTCCATCCACCCCTAAGTCCCACAGACACAGGAGCCAAGCTGATATTGACTCCGAGGGCTTCTGCCTAAACTGGGAGCCCAAATCCACCAGCTCAGCCTGAGTATAGGGGCGGACCATAGAGTGCTCCACAACCTGGGGAGGGGGCTGCTCCTCTCCTTGGGGGAACCTTCAGCTGCTGGGTCTTTATTTTCTTTACAACCACGGGGCGTGCTTTCAATACAGGAGGGGCTGATGGCACCTTTCTCTCCCCTCCCCCAAGGGCCTCCTCTGCTACAACCTTTACCTTTTCTACTGTACCTCACAGCAATGCTGCCTCAGTCTTCAGAAGGTCTCTTACCTTCACCTCAGTGCTTCGCAGCTGATGTTCTCGTGCCACCTCCACCTGTGCTTCCCTCAGGAGTTCGTCTTTTTCCTTGATGGCCTCTTCCTCCTTCAGAACACCTGGCAGCACTGCCGTCTCGTTCTGTAAAGAATTGTTTACCTCTCCAGTGGCACCTTGGTGCTGGCGTTCTCATGCCATCACCTCTCGCATCAATGCCATTTCCTTTTTCAGGGAATCCACAGAAGTTTGCAGCTTACGTTCTCGTGCTGCCATTTCTTGAGTGTCTTCTGTAGACCTTTTTAATACTGCGAGAAGCAGCCAACCCACAGTCCCCGCTGCCTCAGGGGCACTCTGCTTCTCAAAGGATTTACTTACTATACCAAGGGCCACCCCTACTGCCTCAGGTGTCACCTCCGCTTGCCTGCAGTCCTGGGGTGGGGCCCCGTCCTCTAGGAGGCAAGCCACCTCAGACCACATACCCATTGGGGGACGATCCACTGTTTCCCAATTCACAGGGGCAGCCCACTGAAGCACCCCTCCCATAAGGGCAGCCTGTCTTTTCCTTGGTCAACAATGAACCCTGCCGACTTTCACCAATTGTCTTGTCAATGGGTTTCGGCCCCGGGAAAGTTCACTATGGATTCAATGTGACCAAAGAAATTGACAGCAAAACATTCTTGGGGTGAAAGGGTTTATACCCAACTTTATTTCCAGGTGGCAGGTCAGTCACTAAAATCCCATTCACTCAGAGCAAGTCTGCATGCAGCAAGCTGGTCTCTGCCTCTGGGTCCCTCTGTCCGCACAGCCGTCCTCTGGGCCTCTGTCCTCGGCGCTGCCACCACTCCAGCCTCTGCTCTGCTCTCCTGCAGTCTTGCAGCCGTGCCACCATGGTGTGCACAGAGCACTGGGTGGAGCTCTTTATACAGAGTCAACAGCCATGTATTGCCCACAGGTGTGCAGTGAGCTAGTCATCCAGGGCCAGGTGAGAATCCTGGCCACAGGAACTCTCATTTTATCCACACACATGCTCCAAATTTTCTAAATTTCTGTGCATAAACAAGCACCCCTTCATTTTACCTGCTGTCATTGGAACAAGATTCTGATGGTGCTGTGGGTCTTTGAAGTGTCTTCACTTTGCTTCCCTCCGTATTTGTTTCCTTGAGCTGGGGTGCATTTCCCAGCATGATCCTAAATTATAACCAGTTGTATTGCCAGAGTCTAGTAAGACAAGCAGAAACCAATTTGAGTATTTTGTAGGGAATTTAATATCGGGAATTCATTGTATAAGTGATGAAAGCCTGGGGAAGCGCAGCAGGTGAGCAACAGCTGGAAGCTGCCTGGGCTGGGAAGGGAGGGGGCAGAGGGTGTTACTGGAACCCAGGATTGGCAGAAACCGGTACCAAAAAGGAGAAAAGGCTATAACCGCACACCCCACCCAAGGTAGAGAGAGAAGAAGAAAGGTGCTGTGACTTCTTTCCTTCTCCCTGCTCCTCCAGGTGCTCCTACTGGCCAGATGGGAGCTGCCTCAAGCCCAGGGCAAGGACCTTGGGACGTGTAGCTCCCTGAAGTAGCCGAGAGGAGCGGGGACACAGGGAACGGGCCTGACAGCAAACAGGAACACAGTCTGTGCCGTAAGCCCGTGGATGAAGCCCTGTCACCCCAAGGTGCCCCTAAGACTCTCAGAGCCCCATGGGCAGCAGCCCCGGCTACCTGGGCACTGTGCGAGATACCCCCTCTTCTCCATGAGGGCTGCCCAACTTTGGGGAAGTGCCAATCCGATTAGATTTGGTTTTGTTTTTCTAATGAAGTTTTAAAAATATTTTTCTAAGGGAGAAATACCTCTGCCCATACTGATATTTCGAGTGGCTTTCAGGAGTTTATCTCTAGTTAACAAATGTCTTTCTTTTCAACGTTTAATATTTGAATACCTGCTCATAAAAATACGTGTTTTTATTTTTGCCACATTTATTCCCTAGGGGTTTACTGGGTTTGGTTCTCTATTTAGTAGAACCTTCAAGTAGCACATTGAAAGCTTTAGGTAAATTTAAATAATCTCCTTTAAATTAGAAGGAATCACAGTGTGTTCAAGGATTCCTTTGCTAGGCTGGGGCCCATTCGTCTGAAAGTCATTTACCCAAAACATTTAGCATGTGCTCTGGGGAAATTCTGTATATGTTGAGAAGATTCAAATAACACAGTATAATAAGAATCTGCTAAAAGGCACCTAGAATAGGGGGAATCAACATAGAAAAATCATACTTATGTTCACAATTGAATGGGACTATTAAAAGCACGTATTAACTTTCAGAAACTATAATCTTCATTGTAGTTTAACCCACAATGTATAACCCCTTTACTATTTTACACCCATCTCTTACTATGAAAAGAATACATGTTCAATATAAAATATTTGGAAAATAAAACTGTAATGATTCAAATTTTTGATAAACTCATAACTCCAACATGTGAAGATAACCTCTGTTAAAATTTTAATGCATGTGTTCTGTGTGTGTGTGTGTGTGTGTGTGCGTGTAAAACAACCTTGTGGACATACAACACATACAATTTTATGTCTTGATATTTACCATTTACCATTTTATTTCAAGGATTTTCCCATACTATCATTTTCCCCACTAAAAAAAATCATTTTAGTTGGTTCACCATATTTCACTGTATGGCTGCACTACAATTTATTATTACTTCCTTTTTGTTAGAACGTTTAGGAACCACGTTGCTACTTATGCCTTGACAAGCCAATATAAAAAGCATGGTTTTCAGCCTATATAAAGGAAGTGACATCCTGAAGAAACTGGCCTTTCCTTTTCTTTGGCTCTGGCTTTGCCTTAGCTGCCTGTGGGTTCACGCTGACTGCATTTGAGGGCTTCTCCTTCTGTGAGACTGAAGAGTAGGAACGAGAAAAGAGGCCGCCACCCAGAGGGACACGGACCAAAGGAGCGGCAATGGGCGATTAGTAAAGAGAGGGACACGGACCAAAGGAGCGGCAATGGGCGATTAGTAAAGAGAGGGACACGGACCAAAGGAGCGGCAATGGGCGATTAGTAAAGTGATGAATTGAAGATGAGCCTTGGCTGTTGCTGGTATGTTAAATATATATACATTTAGACGCTTAGATGCCCCTGTTAAGTGAGTGATGACTTATGAATGCCAGAAAAGGCTGTGGTGAAGTGCTTGATTTATTTGGGGGCACCCACTGGCTTTTCTAGTTCCTTTTGTATTTTTCCAGTAGGTATCAGTGATTTTGTGGTGGGATTGGCCCAGATAGTCCTTACAGTCTATAAGGTGTCATGCTAAACACACTTATACTATTGCTATATTTATACTGTCCCAGATATACTTATATACAGAGAAACAGTAATTATAACAGTAAATTATAAGAGTGTTAGGATTAACTAAGATGAGGAATAAAGAATTCAGCTCAGTGACTGGCCAACTGAAAATGCTCCACAGGCGTCATATTCTATGAGCGCCACCACTGTTCTCTTCATTTCACTGGGACTTTATGGTTAACGGAGAAGGTTCACATACCTTTGCACCTTTAGTTTCCACGACTCAGAGAGGTAGGTAAGCACAGGGATCCTTTTTTGTCCCAAAGTGCTTCCACACTGCAGTTCATGATGGTGACTTGCTTATTTGCTGATGGCCATTTAAATAGTCATGCTGTGGACTGAAATGATTACAGACTGTAACTTCAGCAAAAGCAGATAGGACGTGTGGACACAGTTGGCAAACTTCGCTCTTGCAGCAGACAGACACATAGACTCTAGACTCCCTGCTAAGGAAGTGTTTGATTTTGGGCAAGTTCCTTACATTACTCTTAGTATTTGGACAATGCCAATAATAATGCAAATAATGGTGTGACCACTGCACCCTCTAATCTAGGGTTATTGTCATAAGCCCAAAGGAAGTTAAAGCTGTCCAAAGTATGTCTTCTTATGAGTGGAACTTACAAAAGTATTTTGCCAAGACTTTTCTAAACAACAGTGCAGCTACTAATTGAATCTAGCAATCTAAGAATTCCTGTGGAGTGTTTAACATGAGCATTTAACATCCCCTTCCTTCTGCTGGGTCTGCTTGCAGCCCAGGTATACAGGAATCCTTCAAATCATTCCTAACACAGATCTACACTCTTTTTAAACTCCCCTTTAAAGGCAAAAAGTTGGAGGGGAGTTATATTTGGGGGGAAGAAATCCAAGGGGATAGACAGGATTCAGGGAGAGACTGGCTGAAAAGTTGCATTCAAGGTCAAGGTCATGGCTCCCCACAGAAACTGAAGAGCCCAGAGGCCTCAGAGTCAGTGGTCTGGCACTTAGGAATGCTCCAGGTCAAGCTTAGTGTTTACACAGTTCATCAGTTTGTTTTCAAAGAGCTGCCCCAAAGTCGGCAGGGTTAATCAATTGTAACCGCGAGGCCATCAAATAACCAGCAAACGCATCCCATGAGGATGCAAAGGAAAAAAGCCGGACACAGCATTTGGTTATTCTAATCATTTAAGAACCAGTCATGACAGAACCAATCCCTCCAGGCTTCTGTGGTATATTAGCACTTAACCATTAGCGAACTCAAACTGTGTTCCCCTCATTTTCAAAACATTCTTATAGACACAACTGCAAAGCAATCTCTTTGGCTTCATTAAATGCTGGGATGGGAATTGTAACTCAAGTACGTCGGCAGGAGGACATACCTTTTCCAAGTTAGCAGGACAGGTCAGAAACGAAACAGGAGGGTTGGTTAAGTAATGGACTCAACCTGGTGGGATGTTTTTCAAGGAATGCAAAGAGAGGCAGACCTGGAAGTGATAGTTGGATGGTGGTAAACTATATTTCACTCCACCTAAGAGAAGAGGTGGATGTCAGATACCTACTACAGATCACCAGACGAGCACAGATCAAATAGAGCAACAATGAGAACTGTATGATCCCATCTCCATCTGCTAAAAAGAGAGTATCTGGTAAGTTCTTGACTTGTCTTGGCATTTTTGTCTCAGAATAGAGAGGCTGCAAGGAAGGTAGCTACAACTCTGGATTCAAGTTTGGTGAACCAGAAAGAATGTGCAGGTGACACAGAAGGGGGGGGGGATCCTGGAGAATAAAGCGAATGTTTCATTTTAATCCTTGTTGACTTAAAAAAGTAAAAAGATATCAGAAAGCTTATCAAAAAGGTACATACAATGAATGATGTCTGTGATTTGCTTCAAAAGTATCTAGTGGCCGCCAGAAGTGGGTAGAGGGTGGTAGGTCGGGGTGTAGAACCACAGGATTGCCTGTGAGTTGATCATTGTTGAAAGTAGGTGATAGATGGGGGGTGTCCTTTATACTAGTCTCTTTATTTGTGTATGTTTGACATTTCCCACAATAAGTAAAACAAAACTAAACAAAAGAATGTATGACTCATTATAAGGCAAAAAAAGACCTTTCAAAGGAAGAGTAACCTAAACATACGACAGCCTTTCAGAAAAGAAACGGTCTATCAGTAGAAGCACAAATGATCCTGTTTAGGGAGAAAGTGTCAAGAACTTATCAGATACCCTCCTGTTTCGTCCCTGACCTGACCTGTGTTTTTGGAGTGTGGGGCGGGGAGGCAGCCTCTAAAGCAGTGTGACTCAACTAGGAGCCATTTGGAAACTTGTGGGGCCGTTTTTGCTTATTGTAGCAGTGGCAATGCTGGGTCCCAGTGGCGGAAGGCCAGGGATGCTGAACCTCCTTTAATCCAAGGACCAGAGGCTTATTCCCCCAATGCCAGGCCAGGGGCATCCCCACTGAACAGCACTGATGTGGGGAGTGGCAAAGTGGCCTCTGAGGTGCTCTTCTATTAACCTGAATTTAAAAGCACATGGCCCATGAATGGGAAGGATAAATAGTAAAGGATGAATAATAAACACCTACATGGAATTTTAAGAAGTGGGTCAAGAAGGCTGAAAATTGTTAGTGGCTTGTCAAGATTCAAAAGTCAACACAATATTCGGGTACAATAAGAATATAACATTTGCAGGTTTCAGAAAGAGGGGAGAATTTGCTATAATCTAGAAAAGGTAGCACAATTGTGGTAAAGGGAATAGAACAAAACAATAAGAGGGTAAATAGTGAGAAAGCACCACCAGGAACTTACGTCCATACCCTAACAAAGCTGTGCTAAGACCCTCACCCTGGAAGACTCAACCCTTGCCTCAGGCTCTGGGAGCAATCCTACCTCCACTCAGGAAAATCTAATAAACCACAGGCCAGTGGCTCTATTGGTGGGTGAACAAGTCTGACGCTTGAAAATAGCATTCCTGTTCTGGCCTCATACACTATGGATCAGGTTCTAACTTCAAGAAGTTTATAGTCTGGTTCGGGGGAGTAAGACGCACTTGAAACAATTCCAAATGTCAAAAACATCATAAGACTAAGTCCTATATGAGTTGCACAGATGATTAATAGCATAAGTCAATAAAGAAATAGCTGTGGCTGGAGTTCAGGGAGTGTTTTGGGGAACAAAAGGCATGTACCCTGTTCTTAAAAGAGGGTCAGGTTTTGACCAACCATAGATAAAAAGAGAGGGTGCATTTGTGGAAGGCACAAAATCGGGAGGAGGGAAGCAGAAGAACAAGTCTTGGTCCTTTGAAGTTAGGCCTTCACCTCTAACAGCTTTCCTAGCTGGCATGTGCTCGGGCGCTGGTCTTCTTGCCTGGCTCAGCCCTTGAATCTCCCTGGGTTCTCAGCTTCCCTGGTGCAACTGTGTCCTGCTCATCACTGCTCAGGCCCCTGGGTTATCGTGTACTGTGGCCTCAGATCTTTCAGATGTCTATTGTCCAAACACCCCAGTGCCTCGGCCTGTTAAAAGAAGTGTCACTGGCCACACTTGGACAAACAGCCCAGACACATTCCCAAGAAAGGAAATGAGCATAGTGTTTTGCATGCAGAGGGAACCAAGTTCATCATCTTTGGGTGCTTTCATGTAATCAGATTCAAGGGAAAAGTTTGTCCAGAAATGTTCTCTTTCTCTCTTTAGGCTTTAATAGATTCCTTTTTTATTTACTCATTTTTCTTTATTTTCTAAAAATTAGTACCAAACCTGAGAGAAAGCACTTAAATGCACCATGAGTGATAGATTGAAATGTTTTTGAATAATGTCTACTAAAATGTTGGTGACTGAATCAGTAGCAGTATGGTATCTGGGATCAGCCTAAAAAGCATTGATCCATCAGCTCCACCCAGAGCTGATAAGTTTTTAATGAGTCATGATATTAAGTGCGAACAAAATCAACCTGCTGTATAATTCATGTACATGTTGGCAGCCATAATACTCCTGGCAGCCTAAATAAATCATTATGCTCCTTCTAAATGTGATTTTTTTTTTAAACTGCATATCATACATCTTTTATACCTTATTCACTTACTGACACCCACAGGCCTTTAATTGAGGAAAACCTTTTTCTTCTAGAAATTAGAAAGTGTATTTCCTAGCAAACTGCATAGACACAAATTAGGATGGAGCCGGCCATATAGACAAAATGCATTAAAGTCCCTGTGCCCTTGGAGGCAGATGAGGTGAGGACGAGCAGAACGCTGGGTTTTCCTTTGTTTACTTGCTCTGCCAGCACCGTGTTTGGGTTCTTGGGTTGGCGCTTATCTGAAATCATGTTGACACAGGCATGAATGTTCTAAATGTTTGAAGGGTGTGTGTGTGTGTGTGCATGCGCGCGCACACGCCTGTTTTTGCTATGCTTGCTAGAGCACATTTCTCTTCATGAAGAGCTTTTGAGAAGCTGTAAAAATTTCGCAACCTACAGACACATGATAACGGCATGTTTTCCTTGGGAAAAACAACTGGAGACTCAAAGAGGTTGATGCTGTTCATGTACTTTCAGTATGAAACCCTCAGGGTTGGTGGGGTTTGGGGGAGGGATGTGGGGACTTGAATTCGTTTCTATGAAGACAGTCTTCTTCCTGGTTTCTAGGCAGACCACAGCTCGGACTCATCACTGTAGTGTATTGATCATTGAGTTTTAAGAAAGATCATACTCAGCTCTTCATTCTAAACTTTGTCTTATTGTTCCACATTTTAATAGATTCTAAATTGCTAATACCAACATGCATGGATGAAGGGATTTCTTCTCAACACTAAAACATAAAGCAGACTTTTCTTTTCCACAGACTCTGAATAGGACATGCGATAATGAATCTACCAGTGTCTTCTATATCAGAGGTTCTTCAAGAGGTTGCCCAAATGTCTGTTGATTGATCATTATGCAAAAAATCAGAGTGAAGACAAATATTAAAATAAATTATGAAATTCAGGCTTATTCAAACCCTGAGCACATGGAATTTTACTCATTGAAAGGATGCATGCTTCTAAATCTTATTTCAGTTTCTTAAAATTCATCAGCTATGTTTAGAAAATATGTTATCAACCCATCTTTGCATAGTGAATACACTTTGATGCTAATAAACATAAATTATAAATATAATATTAATTTTATATAGCATAAACATATGTGAAGAACTTTGAATGTTATGTATACTGCCCTGGTTTGTGACATTAGCCCCTGCTGGACCTGTCTCCTACCCTGGCTGCAGAAAAAAAGCAGACCAACAAGCTGGAAAGGATGGGCAGCCACTCCCAGGCCAGGCTGGGAAAACATTCCTTAAGGCTGTTTGTCCAGCCTCTGGACCCCAGCTTGCTGGAACTTTTCCACTGGTGGAGCCAGGCACAACATTGCAAGTATGCCACCTGCAACTCTGCATGTAAGTTAACTTTGGTTTCTCTTAAAAAACAAATAGACCTCTCTCCACCAAAAAAATGTAATTAATTAATTAAATAAAAAATAACTTTATTGGATAAACTGTTGAAAACCATTTTCCTTTATCAGCTTGTCCAAGAGTGAAGGAAGACTGTAAATGTCCCCTTCTTGCTCCATTCTTACCCCCTTGCTCTAATTGTTTTCATTGTTCCAGAATTCTCATTCCTCAAAAAAGAACACTTGTAACACTTGTAACAAGGTGTACTATTTTCTCTACACCACTCTGACACCAAATGAGGGGTTTTTTTTCTCCGCACCAACCAGTTCTCCAATTCTCCAGACATCAACTAGGCGTCTTACAATTCAGTTCAGTTCTGACACTAACTATCCAGAATGAGTGCAGACCGCACAGGTTTAAGGGCTCAGTCCCACAAGACTAGCCCCCCTTCAGACGCCAGCCCCAAGTCCCAGGTAGTCACTGATACTTCTAAGCAACCAGCTCTATACTGGGGGGTTCTCACAACCCCATCCTCAGGTTTGATAACTCGCTAGAATGGTTCTAGGAACTCAGGAAAACACTTTACTTACTCTTTCCAGTTTATTATACAGGATTCAATTTAGGAATAGCCAAATGGAAGAGACGGTTAGGACAAGGTATGGAGGAAGGACACAGAGCGTCCATGCTCTTTCTGGTCACCCCAGCACCTCAGTGTGTCACCAGAACAGCAGCTTTCCAAAACCCATCGTTTAGAGGGTTTTATGGAGGTTTCATTGCATAGGCATGGTTGACTAAGTCATTGGCCGTTAATGGTTGCACTCAGTGACTATCCTCTTCCCCTCCCTAGAAGTCCAACCCACTAATCTCAGTGTGGTCTTTCTGGAGACCAGCCCCTATCCTGAAGCTGCCCAGGGACCAGTCAAGAGAAGCCTAATTAGAATATAAGGGCTTCTGTCATCCAGGGAACCCAAGAGATTTAGGCGCTCTCTGTCAGGAACCAGTGACAAAGACCAATTATGTGTTTCTTATCACGGTCACACTAGGCTTGTTACTTTTATTGATCCAGTCTAGAGAGAAACAAATCCCACGACTCCCTTCTTTTTGCTTCAAGGCCACTAATGCCCCTGGGAAGCTTGCTGGCAGATGACCCTTCACAGCTCCCAGGAAGGGCTCTGTTTCAGGTGGCATTGCTTTCTAGAAGCCTGCTCCCCGCTCACCTCCCATTCTGGCTCTGCGAGCCGACTGTCTGTTGATTGGTCTCTATGCTAAAATCAGATTAAAGATGGGTATAAAAAGGAGCTGGAGGGTTCAGGCTTATCCAAACCCCAAGCACATGGAATTTCACTCATTTAAAGCTGCCCTTGGTCCACAGATCAAGAAAGCTTTTCTCACTGGAGTTGGTCTTCACATGGGTCCCCAGACGGAAAATGGAGTTCTGAATGACAGGTCCAGCAAAAGTGGGGAGCTTTACCTCAGAGGGGGGAAAGGAGAGAAGATACCCCTACTGCCAAGCTGTTTCCGCAGAAACCCGTAAGTTTCCTCCGTGCCTGCTCTTCCCCTCCCCTGACCTCACCCTCACCAAAAGGCCTCATAGGGCCTTACTGTTCGGGGAGCATTGTGTGTTTTCCTCTGTCCTTGTCCCGCCGTGACAAAGAGTTGAAGGGCAGAGACACAGCAGTGAAGCAGAGTGAAAGTTTTATTTAAAGTCACTTAAAGAGAGAAGTGCAGCAGGCGACCTCAGCAAGGAGAGGCACCCTGAAAGGTTGGAGAGAGAAAGTTTAAGATGAAAAGGTTACACACTTAGAAAGTGCGGGCGACCTCAGAGAGAGGAGCGCCCCGAAAGGTTGGGGGTTCCTCCTTTTAAGGATTCTTCAGGAATGTGACTAAGGGCTGCAGACTTGTTAAGTGGTGTTTGAATACTTAGAATTAACTTAACACAAGGGAGCTCCTGCTCTGATTTCTCTCTGGGATCCTGGTGAGACAGGGACCGTGGGTTTAGACAGAGCAGGGTGAGGGCCTCTGGAAAAAAACAAAAGCAAGATAAGCCATTGTGAGATGTGCTTTGGCCTACTGAGGGGGGCCCAGCTTATTTTTCTAACTTTACCCAAATGCTGCTTTTCTTCCTCCAGCCCTAAACAAATGATTTTTTGCAACTTAGGCAATGTAGCAAGCAAGCCCAAAACAACATACTAAAAACAGGAAGGATTCCATCTTAAAACAATTAGTTAAAAAAAGTTTCTTAGCAAACAGATAATAACTCAGCCCACCTTGGGAGCAGAGCAGGCAGCCTTGAGTGATCTGCTCCCAGACCAGGAAGCTGCTATCCTGGGAGGAAATCAGAGCAGTAAAATTCTTGTAAATAACCAGGAAGACTAAGAAGAAACTTAGTGTTTATTCAAAAGTATTTGAGACCACTTAGCAGGTGTACATCCCTAGCCCTTTGTCTCTCAACTGCCTATAAAACCCCTAGACAACGCACCACTCCTGGGCTCTCTTGTCCCCTCCTGGCCTGAGCCAGGAGCTCTGTCCTCTTGCTTTCTCTCTAAATAAAAGCCTCTGCCTGGCTCTCCTACCTTGACTGTTTGCGAAGTTCATTCTTCAGCTCCGTGAACAAGAACCCCAACATCACTGGCGTCTTGGTC
>JAQQAC010015530.1:9057087-9117620 GCA_029783875.1 Phataginus tricuspis | reverse complement strand
TAATATTAGAGTTCTCACACCTAACAAGGAGAATTCCGCCTTTCCTGGAAGCTTCTGGGCCTCGGCGTGTGGGTTTAGGGGGTAGGAAGAAATGAGAAGAGCCATGATTCGTGAGGGAAAGAACAGCTTCGATGGAGGAGGAAGGGAAAATCCATTGGAAAAGGATGAGAAGAGGAGGAGAGCAAAGCCAGAGTAAAAGAGGAAGAGAGGAAAGCTGAGCTGCAGGAAACTCTGGGACCATGTGGAGGAAAGGAGGAGATTCATGAGACAGCTGCTGTAGGACACATGAACTGCATTTAGAGATAGTCAGGGGACTCTGTGGGGTTATTAAGTCACCCTTTAGCATTTTTAGAGATAATTCAGTGAAATTAGCAAATAGTTTTATAGAACAGTTTGTTGGAAGCCATTTCCCTCATTGGCTTGTGTAAGAGCAAAATAACCACAGAAAACACCAGAAGCCTATTAAGTAACTGTCCCCTCCTTGGGGCCACTCCCATCCCAGCTTTAACCGCCAGCAGGTCAAGGACGCTGACACATCACTGTAGCCCGGCTCCTCGCAGGCGTGGCTGCTGGCCCAGGGAAGACGCAATCAGATGTGTCATTGAATTTATTGATTTCTGAGGCGTTTCCAGTTCCAAGCCTGAAGAAGGTCGAGAGAGAATTACAGCCTCCACTGACTTCACTGTTGTGGGTCCCGGGTCCCGTGAGGTGTGACGCGGAGCTGACCACTCTCTGGGGACCTCTGAGATGAACCACAGACTTCCTGGGGGCATCTGTCCAGAGTTCACTTATGTCAGTCCAAGTTTCTTGTATCCAAAAGAAACCTCATAAAAAGTCATCTAAACCAGTCATACATTATGACATTTCCTAATCTTTCCACACTAGCAATAATAAAATGGGGAAAAAATATCTTTCCTTATACTATAGGCAGGTAGTAGTCTGCACTGTGAACTGACAGGTTTTCATATTTGATGCAAGCACCTGAACACACATTTTTAAAGAACTTCTCCCCTTTTCCTGTCCCATAGTATTCCCTTGTTTCAGCAGTCCTCAAAATGAAGTGAGCTCGTCTGATATAGGAATGATATTCGGAAATAGAATCAGAGGAATTCATAAAGGCTGAACCAGTTTTAGAGACCATTCCCCTCTGATTTCTTTGTGTAATTTTGGTTTATCCTCATAAAACTGAGCAGTAAGCAAAGGAGAAAGTGAACTTGATTTCCCTCTTACCATCCAACCCCTCACGCCCATCTCAGTTTTACTTTGCTGCACAATGTTGTAATTCACTGTGCACAGAACAACTTATTTCTGGGGAGATTGGGGGGAATAAAGCAAATAGAGCGAATCACTTGCCCATGAAACCGAAATGCCCCTGATGGGGTTGGTGCGGTGTTTAGATGACAGAAGCCGTCCGGTCACAGATCCGTCTGTGCGATGTAGACAGGACAGGAAATCTGACACACGTTTGCCGACTCTAGGGAATGCAAAGCACCTAATCCCACAGTCTTAAAAGATTTACCGCAGGACGAGTTGCAAGTCCAAACATTCAGCCACATTCCTCCTACCCCAGTGGGCTGTCCCCAGTGGGTACCATGGGGCCCAGAGGGACTTTCAAAGGAAACAGCCAGAACTAGCATTCGCAGTCATAGATTCAGGGTGACTTCCACACCACTCAAAAGAAATAATGGTATTTTTTTTCTGAACAGAAAAGAATGTTAGTGCAGAAAGTTTAAAAACACAAAAAAGAGAAAAGAAAAACGAGATCATAGAAACCTGAAATTTAGTATATAAATGAAATATTATCTCATATCAGCACTTGAAATGGCTATATAATATTGCCTTACAGGGCAGTGTTATAGTTTACTTAACCAATTAAAATTAATCGCAACTGCTGGACATGAACCCCAATTTGCTGCTATTAAAATCAATACTTTGTGAGGTGTCTTTGTGTACAGATCTTGGCAAACCTCAGCAATACATTCCTTGCCATGAACTTGGGGATGTTGACATGCCAGGTCACAGAGCATGCCCATTTTAAAGGTTTTTGACAGGCAACTTTAAATATCAATTTCCACTCTTCCTAGTCTTGCCAACATTCCAAATTATCTTAACAAAAATATTTTGCCAATTTGATAAAAGAAAAATGTTATCTCGGTGTGGTTTTACTATGAATTTCTATGATTGCTTATGAGGCTGAAGGATTATTTCATCTATTAACCAGTTACATTTTTCTTTTGTCTTGACTTTTTAGATCCTTTCTGTAATTTTGTTGGAATATTTGCCTTTTTCTCAGTAATATAGAAGACCTCTTCAAATATTTAGGATAGTAACCTTTTGTTAATATAGTGGTGAATTTTTCCTGGCTTGCCATTTGCCTTAATTGTATGTATGATTTTTTTTTTTTGGATGTACTGAAGTATTTCATTTCTATGCAGTAGAAACAATCAATCTTCTCCTTTGTGTTTTCTGACTTTGGCTGTATTGGCTTAGAGAAGCTTTCTCAGAGTCCCACAGACTTTTGTCAATAAATCATAATCACATACGGCCTTGTCGTAGCTCTTCTACTGTTGTGCAAAGTGTAAATAGTGAATGAAGGACAGAACCAGCTCTTATACGTCCTTTCCCCTGCAGTGTGCTTGGTAGATCATAGCCATTCACTAAAAACATCTTTCAATAGAGCACCTACTATATTCTAGGATCACTAAATATAGATAAATATATATCAATATAAATATAGACACTGGCACACGACTGCTTCATGAATTCCAGCAGCACATATTGAAGAATTAACATATGCACAATGCAGAGACCAGGGCAGAAAAGGAATAGTGGTGAATCAAAAAAAAAGTCCCTGCTGCTTGAGAAATTCATAGTTTAATACACTCTTGAGGAATCAAAGAGAGGTAAGATTTAAAAGTCACAGGTGAATAACTGTAATACAAGGCAGAAAGTCCAACACCTCTCAGTACTCGCAGGATGGGGATCAGGGAGGGGCTGCGGAGAAAGTGGCATCTGAAGTGAGCCTGGCAGGTTAAGATGAAGGAGAGAACATTCTCTTCCTCCTGCCTTCAGAGAGAGGGGAAGCAGGCACAGTCCCCCCGATTTCTCCCTGTAGTCCCTTAAAATAATAGGTCAGCGGCCAATATGCTTGTCATCGACCACAATATGCCCCAAGGAGGGCCTCAGTGAGGGGCTGAGGGAGAAGAGTTGAGTTAGCATTTCTTTATAATGCCTTTTGCATTTACATTTTGCTTGAGGTATTTTTTTGGCATCCAGTCCTCTTGCTTCTGTAGTTCAAGCTTCTTGGATCTTGTGGCGGGTTGTGTTTTCCAAAGACGGCTACGCTGGCATGATTCCATTTCATATGCTCTTCAGGGAATGTGACTGTGACAGAATAATTAAGAGTTGGAGTCCATATCCCCTGCCTTTGAATCTGGGTGGACCTTTGTAACTGCCTCAACCAAAAGAATGTGGCAAAAAAAAAAGCTAATGCTTGACATGCAAGGCTAAGTCCTCAAAGGCCCTTGACATGCAAGGCTAAGTCCTAAAGGCCCTCCTAGCTGGCTCCCCTTCTCTTTCACAGGACATGTGCCCTCTGGATGCAGCCACCATATTGTGAGAAAGTCCAGGCCGCCTAGAGAGGCTGCAGAGGCTTTTCTCCCCAACGGCCCCAGCCAGGTTCCCGGTCAACAGCCGGACAAGTGACCAAGGAGGAGTTGAAGCTCCTGATGTGATTTCCATCTGGAGATGTAACTGTATCTTCTGCAGACTTGGTTGGGAGGAGGGGACCACAGATCAGGTGTGGAAGCAGGGGGAACAGATTGGAGGGTACAGCAATAATCCAGGGCAGAGGTTATACCTGCAGAGTAGGGAGAAGTAGTCATATCTGGGACATGTTTTGAGGGTAGAGTTGTTGGGATTTGCTGATGGACTGGATGGGAGTTGGGAGGGAAAGAGAGGAGTCACTGATGATGTCTGGATTTTGTACCTGAGCAGTCGGGTATTGGGTAAGTGATGGTGTCCTTTACTGAGACAAGGACATGTGAGGCATTCGCAAGGCAGGGCAGGTCAGCAGTTTGATCTGGGGCGCGTTAGACATCCAAGTCGAGATGCTCACTCAGCAGTGGGATATGTGAGTCTCGAGCTCAGAGAGGGTTAAGCTGGCAGGTCCCTGGGGACAATATAAAATAATTAAGTCCCTCTTCACAAAGACCCTCCTACAGTCGTTAAAATAAACACTGGAATCTTTGCGGATACTATTGCTTTGTAAGACATGACCCCCCAAACTTAGCTTAAAATAGCTATTTCATTTGCCCACCAATCTGTGGCTTAGGAATTCAGGGCAGGGTACAGCAGGAATGTTTAGTCTGCACTCCACAATTTCTGGGGCCTCACCTTGGAAGACTCAAGGGCCGGAAGCAGCATGGGACCTCAGCAGATGTCGTCAACTGCAATACTTACAGCGGGTTCTCGGTGTGACTCAGGCTTCCTTACAGCATAGCAGCCGTGGTGTAGCTGGACTATTTTCCTGGCAGCTCAGGACTCCAAAAGTGAGTGTACCAAGAAACAAGGCAGAAGCAACATCGTCTTCCCTAACTTAACTTTGGAAATCATGCAACATCATTTCCACAAAATCCTATGGGCTACAGGGAACTCACCGCCTGAATAGATTCAAAGTGGATGGGCAGGGTGGTGGCCACAGACCCCTCCTGTGGGGAAGTGTTTGCCCCAGTCATCAAACCCATCCTTTTAGAGCACTATTTTTGCCCAGTCTTTAAGAGCTAAAGAATCCTCCAGTGTACTCAGTTCCAAAGAAAACTAAACATCCAAACAGTAGCATCTGGATTTAGATTTAACTTGACCTCAGTTTTCTCTAAGAGTTGGTGAATGTTTTCTTACATTTTGTAGACTTTCTTAAGCCAAGAGAGTTCAAAGGTAACACTGTTTTCACCTCCGGCAAACTAAACTGCCAAAAGATCCCGAAATGGCAAGTCCCAGGTGACATTATAAAATAAGTCTCTCTTCACAAAGACCCTCCTACAGTCGTTAAAATAAACACTCCATGTGTTAGCGTTTGGAAGTTCTGTTATACAGCCATCTTGTCGAAATAGGCTCTGATCTCTGCAGAGCTGTAAAGAACCAGGCACATGCTGTTCCCTTAATGCTGTTTTTGTTCATGTAAATTATGCCTTATTACACCCAGTAATACTTAGCTAGTAAGTTAAAAACAACTCCATAACAATTGGGACCACTCCAGGCGCTGATCGCCGTTTTGTGGTTTCATGCAATTCGTATATTGTATACAGGAAGACTTAACCTGGCATAGGTAGCAAGAAATGTGTAAGGAGAAACACTTCCCAAGGAAATTAGGTGACAAGCGGAGGCTTGAGGATTTCCGAGGGAGCCTGGAGCTGCAGATACTCATTATAGGTGCTCGGGAGGCACAGCTGCTCTGCTGAAAACCGTGTCTAAGGGCCACGTGGCTGGATGCAGGGGTGGAGGACAGCCCAGTGCCGCCCAGAGCCAGAAATGGTATCCATGGCAACACAACACTCCGTTTTTAAACTTCTCGTTGCATAAAAAGAAATTGCTTAGGTTTTTAATCTTTCTCTTTTTCTTCCTACCAATTTCAGAGTTTGAACCAGCAGTGAATACCCTCGGTCTAACATTTCATGGTGCTAATGACCAGCTGGGTTAAGTGCCTTTGGCTTTACCTCCAGCGTTAACAACCCCAGCCAGTCATTAATGACTGTTCCAGGAAGCGTTTTCTGATCAAATTATTGTTGAATCAAAGCAACAGAAAATGAACTCTTATTGCTGTCAATAACAATTATCGACCCTCCCTGTGAGTCTACATGGGGATGGTGGACTTTTTAAAATATAAGGAGAAGTGTTCCCCTAGGAAGGGCTTTCTCTAGATACAGCAAAGTGGCTCGGAGCACCCTTGGGGGCTGTTTGCTGCGGACAGGATGTTGACCCACAGGCAGGAAGACCCAGAAAGGTTACACCTGCACGGCCCTGGATCTCTAGTCATTCTCGTCAGGGTCCTTCTAACCTTGCTGTTAAGCCAAATGCCCTAAATGCTTCTATGGGAATGTCTGAGGGGAAACCTGCATGCAGGATAATAACCACATATCCTGAGTTCCTAAGGTGCCAGGCAGGCGCTGTGCCCCATGGTTTATACATACCACCTCAAGGGGACTCTGTAATAGTCCTCGTAAAGAGTCCAGTCTTTATTCCTCTTTCATAGATGGGGAAACTGAGGCTCAGAGAGTTTAACTTGACCAAGATCCATCATATTCTGGTAAAAAGCTGAGCCAGAACTTGATTCATACTTAGCTTTTAATTTATTTTCTAAGCTTTATTTGTCTTAAAATACACATAACACAAAATCTACCAGCTTAATCATTTAAAAGCACACAGTGGTATTAAGTCCAGTCACACTGTTGCGCAAACATCACCACCACCCATCTCCAGAGCACTTTCCATCTTCCTGATGGATACTCTGTATCCATTTAACAACTTCCCATCCCTCCTCCCCCCACAAACCCTGGCGCCACCATTCCACTTCCTGTCTCGGGACCTGGTTACTCTAGGGATGGAATCATACAGTTTTTGTCCCTTTGTACCTGGCTTATCTCACTTAGCATTTTGTCCTTAAGGTTCATCCATTTTGTAGCACATGTCAGGGTTTCCTTTCTAAAGCTGAATAATATTCCATGGTATGTATATACCACGTTTCTTTCGATCATTCACCCACGGACAGATATTTGGGTTGCCGCTACCTGGCTATTGTGCATCATGTGCTGTGTTCAATGCTTACCCACCGAGATACACTGACTCGGAGGAGTGACTCTTAGGGGAGGGGCACACAGCCCATGCGCTGCCAGACAGCCCTAACCTCAGCTTAGTATACGTGGCCCATCACCCTGTGAGAAGGTGCCACCTTGCTGGTGAGACAGGGACCATGGGCTTAGACAGTAGGGTGAGGGCCTCCAGAAAAAACAAAGCAAGATAATCCACTGTGGGATTTGCTCTGGCCTGCTGGGGGCCCAGTTTATTTTTCTGACTTTACCCAGGTGCTGCTTTTCCTCCTCCAGCCCTAATCAAGCGATTTGCAACCTGGGAAATTTAGCAAGCAAGCCCAAAACAATGTAGTAAAAACAGGAAGGATTCCATCTTGAAGATAAGATCGCATTTGAAAACCCAATTAGTTAAAAAGTAAGTTTCTTAACATACTTTTTAACAAACACAATAACTCAGCCCACCTTGGGAGCAAAGCAGGCAGTCTTGAGTGATATGCTCCCAGACCAGGAAGCTGCTATCCTGGGAGGAAATCAGAGCAGTAAATTTCTTGTAAATAACCTGGTAGACTAATAAGAAACGTAATGTCTCTTCAAAGGTAAACATTTTGGGTCCACTTAGCAGGTCTGCATCCCTAGCTCTGTCTCTCAACTGCCTACAACGCACCACCCCGGGCTCTCTTGTCCCCTCCTGGCGCAAGCCAGGAGCTCTTTCCTCTTACTTTATCTCTAAATAAAAGCCTCTCACTTGCTCTCCTACTTTGAGTGTTTGCAGTTCATTCTTCAACTCTGTGAACAAGAACTCCTGCGTCGCTGGCAGGGGAGAGAGGTGGCCTGAGGCCAAACCCTCTTGCAGGTTGGCCGATTGGAACTCCTCAGCTCCACACTGGCACACCTGAGGGATGCAGGTGCGCAGTTGGATCCCCGTCTGTTTCCCTGAGCCATAGTTCTGGCTCAAATCCAGACTCAGTCCAGACCTGCCTGCAGCGGTCCCCAGCTGGACTGCAGTCTTCCTGGGGTCTGTGCTGGCTCCCCTGCCCGCCCCTGCTGGCTTCATCCCCCTGGCGGCCCCAGCCAGGCTGGGCCTGAGCAGTGTTCCCCTCCCAGGGAGCATCTCCAGAGGGGCTTCGTGGAAATGTGCAGGGCATTTCTGGTTGTTCTCCTGTCTGGTTGGGAGCCACTATGAGCATTTAATGTGTGGGGCCGGGGGCCTGAGGCGCCCTGCCTTCTGTGAGGCAGTTGCCACAACAAAGAATTGCCCTGCATCCTGAATCACTTTCAAACGTCTTATTAAAATTAATCTTGTAAGCAAAAGCCTCATTATAATTATCTGAGCCTAAAACCTAATTAGGTTTTACAAATGGTCACAAGGTAATTTTGCACCGTCTTTATATGCACCAGATTTTCCAGGAATGCAAAGACTTTTTTAATATTTGGAACTTTACCTAGGGGTGTTCACCATTTCGGAAAATCATGACAATGTCACTGCTAGTATTTGAGTTGCAGAAAAGTTCATGCAACATTTATCAGTTCCATTTGAATTGCCACATTCAGGAGAGCCCACATTTAGGGGCAGGACCAATGCATGTCTTAGGTCTTCTGGTCTAGTCCTACCCAATCACTTACGTATTGAAATGTACACAACAGTATTATAAATTACTATTCTTTTATTTCTTCTTTATTTTACACTCAAGGCATTGATATTACTTTTATTTTGAAACGTTCTGTGTGTTGGTTGATTATATTAGACCACACCTCATCCACATGTTTCAGATTTCAGAATGGTAGTGTGGATACATTGTATTATATAACAACTCAGCAGGGTCTGGAACATCATTCTATAATCAAGCGTGCTAATATTTCCAGGAGAGCAAAACACAGACACAGACTGACATGAATAAAGTCTATATGTAGCTTCACATCAGCTCAGAGCAGATTTTGCTGACAAAATCTTTAAAAAAGGAAACTTTGGAGTGTCATAGTTTTTTGGATTCTGAATAAGGGTTTGTGGCCTTCCATACCCTATGACGCTCACGTGGCGATAATGAAGGGAGCATTTTAAGAAGGGGGCACTGGACCTGACAGGCTGAGAACACGGCTCCGTGCACTGCTTCAAGTCAAGTCAGTCTTTGGGTGGCGGGCCTCTGCCCTATACCTCTGAGGTTTTACCTTCCTGAAGTCTTCTCTGGGCTCCCATGAATGTGACCTGGGTGTTCTATTTCCTGTCTATCAGCCCTGGACCTTCACAAATTATCTTTGTCAGGTGACCCCCATCCCACGTGATGCCCCCGAGGTAACTGGCCATAGCCGATGGCTGCCCCAAGCAGGCAGATAGGAGCTCTGAGCTCAGCACCACCAGCCTTCCCAGGCTCCTTTCCCTCCACTCTCATGCCCAAAGGTAAGCTGCTCTCCACCTGAAATGCCCACTTTGTCTCCCTTGTCCCTTAGGTGAGGGGTTCCTTCTTTAAGCCCCAGGTTAACTATCGCCTACTTAAGGGCATGTCCTCAAAGCTCGCGAATAGCATTTGTCACTCCTTCAGGGGAGAGTAACTGTTGCATGTTCAGTCATTCCAGAAACGCATTTTTTTTTGAGTGCCTACTGTGGGCCAGGCACTGGACCAGGCTAAAGAACACAGACCCTGTATAACCTTGGATTTCCTGAGACGGTGTCCCAAGGCCTGCCTAGAGCATGACATTCATCAGCCTCTCGTCCTCGCCAGTGGAGCGGAAGAGCCCTCCAGCTCCTCGCCCAGGACCAGTTCCATTCCCACCGAGCCCGGGACTCCTATTTGTAGGGCAGCTACTTGGTGAGCCAAACTCTCTGCAAAGTTCTGTTCTCTTCAGAAATCGGGTACTTGCTGGGGTGCCCAGGAGACCAAGTCCCAGCATGAACTGTCTGGTCTTTCTAGAACGTTAATTTCACTCAAAGACTGGGGAAGGAAAGTTAGTGTAAGGTAAGTAATTTAACATGTTATTTTTTACATTAGCTTAGTCATGGATATATTAGGGAGCAAAATGCTAAATTAACACACATTTTTCTTATTTTCTTATTTGAAGAGGTAATACGTGTGTGAAACAAACTTTGAAAGGTACAAAAGAGCTTAGAATGAAAATTTAGCCTGCCCTCCATCCCAGGAGGCAGCCGCTAGTTCCAGATTCTTGGGAATCCTCCAAGCAATAATCTATACATGGTACAAGTAAACCCCCAGGTTTGGGGTTTTTTGTTTTTGTTTTGTTGGCACAAAAAAATACACCCTATTCTGCTTTCTTCAGGTAACACTACATCTTAGAGACCTTTTCATAACATTTTTGTAGAGTTATTTCATTATTTTAACAGTTGCACAGTATTACCTTGTATGGATGTGCCAGAATTTGTTAACCAGCCGTATGGTAGTTATTTCCAGTATTTTCCTATCACAGACAACACTGCAACGAGTACAACCCTGAATATTCTTCGTTTGTACACGTGTCAGTATGTCCCTAGGACAAATTCCTAGAAGTGGGTTGCAGAATATACTAGATGACCCACTTGCCCTCTGAAGAGCTCTGCAAATCTCTACTGTATCGGAATATCTGTTTTTTTCATCCCTTAGCCAATACACAATAGACAAGAATGTGTTCTCAGACTTTCTGACCTTGGCCAATCTGATAGGTGAAAACCTGTCTCTCATTAGAGTTTTTTATTTGCTTTTCTTAAGTTATGAAGGAAGGTTGAGTCCCTTTTATTTACTTAACTTTTTTTAGTGTTCAAGGCTCATTTGCATTTCTTATTCTGGGAATGTTTCTTTATATCATTTGCCTATTTTTCTGTTGGGTTGTTGGCTTTTTTCTTATCAATATTTAGGATTTCTTTAATTACAAAAGAAAGGTACCTTTTGTGATATGAATTGCACATATTCCTGCCTGGTATGTTGGTCTTTTTTATTTAGTTTGCCCTTTCCCTAACCACAGAGAGTCCTTTGTCATTTTTTTTTTTTTTTGTAGCTGAATTTACCTTTGCTTTTATAGCTTCTGAGCTGTATGCTATACTTCGAAAGGCTTTCTCCAACTGAGGTGATTAAAAGGTATTTTCTCATTAATTCAGTCCACCAACAGTTTACTGAGCTCTGACTCTGTGCCAAGCAGGGCTTTGGGGCTGGAGTTGCAGCGCCGAACTAAAACCATGAGTGCGTGTTCTGAGGGAGTCCTTTTGCGATGGTCTTGTGCATGTTTCCTGAGTACTTTCCCGATTTCACATTTTGCATTTAAGTCTTTTTTCCACTAGGAATTTAATTTGGTATAAACTGGAAGGAATCTGCTTTTTAATTCTTTTCAAACTGGGAACCCAGTTGTCCCAACATCATTGATTAAATAAATTCTTTTTTCTACTGGTTTGAGATGTCAGTTTTATCATATACTAATTTCCATAGCTAATTTTTAGCTTTTTAAGCTAAAAAGAAGATCTCAAAGAAATGTCCTGTTCAAGCTTCAGCAGCTGACCCAGCAGGCTGTTGTGTAATCTCTTCTGTTTTGGGGCACTTGGTGGAAAGTCTGAGTATCATGACATCTTCACAATAATAACCTCCAGGGTGGATAGTGCATTTCCATTTCCCAAGCAAGGAAACAAAACCTGGAGAAGTTGAGAAAGGGCCCTGATAGGCTAGACTCCTATTGTTTTATCTGCTCAGCCCTTTCCTTCTGGGAATTGCCTGCCCCGTACACCCCATCCATCCGTTCCAGGGAATGAATGACTGTTAGCCAAGCTTGGCTAATCAGTCTTTCTTTGTAAATCTAAAGTTTTAACCTAGAAGGACCAGACTCTGTAAATTATAAAAGTGGGAATCTGTTAGGGGCCTCATTTCCTGTCCCATGGACTAGAGAAGCAGAGGAATCTAATCCGCAGAGGGAGATGGTGGGGCCTGAATTAGGCGCTGGATAGGGGGCGAGTTCTCAAGGGTTCAAGTTCACAGATCTCTGTGTGCCCTGGCTTCTGCTGTATTCCTGTTTCTGTGTTCCTTGAGACCTTCCTATATCTTTAGAATAAATTCTCTTAAGCTCCTTTGACTCGGGTTTCTGTCACCTCCAATCAAAGGGATCCTAGAAAATGGCTGAAATAGGCCTAATCCTGGAATGGTTTGTTTTCCAAAGCCTTTTCTAGGGTATATCCCAAAAGGGGACCAGAATGCTGTTTCTGCTCTGAATTATGTCTCAAAGGGCACAACAGAGTGTGTGATTATGGCTCTAGAGGCCAGAGTCCTCAGCCATCCACTGTGGGAACCCGTCTGTAACTGAACTGAGGATTGTGCCACTACAGCCTCCAAGCCGGAAAAGGATGAATAGAAGTGTGATTCAGAAAAGTAAGATCTTAGCCTTTCCACTGGGCCCCTGTGTGAAGGTGCGAACAGGAACTCTTGCCGACATTTAGCCAGCGTTTCACCCCTCATCTGTTCCCCCTCCCCGCAGGGTACTTTCAAGTTTCAGGAACTGCAGCTGGAAATCTGGAAGCTGACTTCTCGGTGTCTCTCACACTTGACCCTTTTCCATTCTCACTGCCAAGCCCAAGTTTTACTGCCTCGGGCTTGAATTGTTGTAATAGAGTCCTAAGGTTATTGCCCTCGGGCCTTTGCAGGGCCTGAAATGCCCTCTCACATATACACTAGAGTCCAAGTTCAAGTGTCACCTCCTCTGTGAGGCCTCTCTGACCCTTGGATTTGGCCGTCTGCTGCTGACACAGACCTCCACCCTAAGATATCACGGGAGGCAGGATCCAGGGATCGACTGTGTGACCAGAGGCACGTGAACAAGCTTAACTTTTTTAAGCCTCTGTCTCTTTATCTGTCAGATAGGATAAATAGCAGGGCTGTGGTGAGAATTCAAGCTAGTTCTAGAAATGGCCATTTCAGGGCTTGCATGTAAAAGGGAACCCACCCTGTTCCTTTAGCTCTCTTTCCCCAATTTTCTGAGCAGGCTGTTAACTCTTTGAAGCCTGGACCTTGCCTTACTCTGAGTGCCTAGCAGAGAGCATGGCATAAAGCAGGAGCTCAGTGTATGCTGGATGAATAAATGCATAAACAGAAAAATGAATAAAAACTCCTCTCTGCTCCTTTAGCCTCTGTCCAACCCCATATGCACATTTGCCAAATTAGGGCTCCCTTCGTTGACTTTCAACACATATTATTTCTTGTTTAAAAAACCATCCGAGGTTCTGCAATACCTACAGGTTCACATTCCTTACTTCAGATTCAGGGGTCTCAAGATCTGGCCCTGTGCACTGTTTTTCAGCTTTATCTCCCATGATTCAGTACAACGCGTCTGAGGTAGCTGTTCTGCTAGGTCTGTTCATTAACAGCCACTTCCCAAAAGTATTCCCTTTCTTATCCCTGTCTGCACCTTGATTCGTCCTTGGCGATGCACCCTCACCGAAAGGCATTTCCTCTTCCTCTCTGCCTAGCCAAGTCCTTCCCATCTCTGGCAGAGAAAGCTAGCAGTCTCCTAATATCCCTAAAGGAACTGAAAAAAGTCCCCAATAATTTCACCATTTAAATGTTTGGGCTTATTATCTTCCAAGACTTATTTCCAAGCATTTAAAAAATATTTAAAAAATTGCTCATTGGGAGTCAGTTTTAAAAGGAGCACATGGTTATTTCTACTTAGATGAGCAAAAAGAAGCAAATAAAAATCACTGTTACCCTAGGAGCCTGTGATTTAACCTTCTGGTCACATGTAGCCTTTAGACATATTAGTGTTTAAAACAATTCCATCCATTGTTTACTAAGTTGATATATTGTGATCTATCAAGTTTCTATTCTGTTTTATTTGGTAAGCATTGTTTCAAAAAACATTTTTCATGTCATTAGGAAGGTTAGTAAAGATAGGTGGTTTTTATTTTAAATAGAAGAACGATATTCCATTGTTTGAGTGAACCATAATTTAGTTTTCCATTGTTCTGCATTTGGGTTTCTTTTTTCTAGTTTTATTTTTTTAAATGTTGCAATGAATATTTTTATGCATAAACTTTTTACCTTGTTTCTCAATAGCTCCTTGGGAGTATTACAGTAACTGTATTTCTTGAGCGCTTACCATGTGCCTGTGCTGCACTGCGTCCTCCTAACAGTGCCAAAGGGGAGATATTTTCATTCCCATTTCACAGATGACAATACCAAAGCACAAATCAGTTGAATAACAGACTCACACGCCCCAAGCCATGATAGTGGGGCCCGCATTATTTTCTCATTTATTTAAATTTATTTATTTTTGCCCCCTTCTCCTATTTCTCCCCTCTACCTAACCCTTCACCCATGGTACCCAACAGTTACTTCTCAATGTCTGTGAGTCTACTGCTGTTCTCTTCAGTCTGTTCTGTTTTTAGATTGCACATATAAGTAAAATCATATGGTATTTGTCTTTCTCTGCCTGGCTTATTGCACTGAGCATAATACCCTCTAGGTCTATCCATGTTGCCACAAAAGGCAGGATTTCTTTCTTTTTTATGGTTGAATAGTATTCCATTGTATGTATGTACCACTTCTTTATCTGTTCAACTGTTGATGGGCATTTTGGTTGCTTCCATATCTTGGCTACTGTAAATAATACAGCAATAAACATAGGGGTGCATAGTGGGGCCAAAATTGAACCTGTCCAGTCTGACTGCAAAGTTATGCTCTCAATCGTTAACTTTTTAAGGCTCTTTACACATATTGCCAACAGACTTTCCAGAAAGGTTATTCCAGTTGCCATTCCACCAGCAGTACAGGAATGTCCATCACTCTCAATTCTCCTTTAAGTGATTGCTAAGCATTTGCATGGAACTTTCTGTGAGCTGTTGCTTTATGTAGTTTGCCCACCTAGCAGTGAAGGTTACCACGGACCACCGATTAGTCCAGCTGAACTTCCTAGTGGCAGGCAAAGTGGTGATGCTTCCCACAGAATCGGGCCACATCTACCCCATTCTGATGTGCGAATGACCTGAACAAATGCAAACACTATAAAATAATGCTGTTCTGCTGGAAACACGTGCCCTGGAGGCCTGCCTATTTGTGCAGCATCTAGAGGGACCTTCATCAGGGCGCCTGTGTGCAGGCCCTATGTAAGATGCATGTTCAGAAACTGTTATTATAGGAGATGTGCTTTCTTCTTTGTCCTTGAGCTGCTTATTCAGGCATACCAATAAAATCCCCCCCCAAAATCAAGAATTTGTTATGATTTAAGTAGAAAGGTAATACAATAAAGAAAATTCATTGATTTTCTTTAACGTGCCAATATCATAAACATTCTGCAGTTAGATTATGGGTGGCATTATGGGCATGAACAATCCCCTTTGGGAAGACTTGAGGACATCTCATGGAAGCATCTGAAATGTATTTTCCTAACAGTCTGCTGCCCAGTTTCTTCCATGGTAACTGATGCCTTCTACAGTGGAAGGTGACTTCCGCTGCTCACCTGCTCAGCAGCAGGCTTCTCTGGGGTCCCTTAGATACTGGCAAGAGCCACTGCTCATAAGCTCCTACTGTGTGCTTTTTACACATGCCATGGTTTTAGTCTGCACAATAACCATGCAAGGTAGGAAGGATCTGCTCCAGTCTTGAGATGGGGAAGGGGTCACAGGGTTAGTGAGAGAGCTGGGATCTGCAAACCCCTTTGGCTGCGCCCCCATGTGGAGTGCATGTGGAATGGACCCCTTCACTGTGAAGGACATCCCCCCTCTTTCACCAACTGGCTGGGCTGCATCCAAGGGAGAAATTTGATGAATTGGAGGAAATTTGAAGAGTTTTAAATAATGTCTTTGCATTATTGTCGTTGCATATCACAGTGGGGATGAGGAAGGCTTTCCAGATTGACTGGGCATCTAAATCTATTCTTGCTTGAACTATGTCCTTGGGAAATCAGTAACACAAGCTTATGTGACTGTTCATACAGTCCATGGACACACACCATGGCCCTTTCTTCTCAGCTTCTCATACAGGTTATAAAAGCCTGAAGGCCCTGCAACATCCTAGCAGATACTGTGGTAAAATAGCACTTTTCCTCCTTCCTCCACATAGCGTGAGGGGTCCAGAGGCAAAATGGTCCTATTTGGGCTTCTGTGTGGACAGTGTCAGGGGCTGCTGGTCCCAAGCACTGAGGGTGGGGCAGGTCCTTCAGGCCAGAAGAGCAGCCGTGGAGGATGGGATTATGACAAGCAGCAGCAGGAACATCAGCTCTCCCATGCAGGGAGAAGAGGGTGTCCTAGATGGGTGGTGCTGGGGCAAAGGTTCTACTCTAGGAGGTATGCTGGCGTTGAACCCCGTGCATCTCTTTTTAAAGTACTTGATTTATTATGGTGAAAATATTACCATGACTTTCTCTATTAGCTTGAGAGCTCCAGGAAAGGGTCACATCCTGTTCTTGGTGTTGACAGAGCCTAACCCAGACCACGCATGGGATCGGCATTTAGCAAATACTGGGATGACGACTGAGTAAGTCGCATTTTATAAGCTGCTATATGTGGTTGTATATTACTCACTGAGTGTATTTCTTCATGAAATATCCCTGAACTTCTAGTCAAGTCTTATTTAAATGTTGTATCTGGTTTGGTCTCAGGAGTCCTGGAGAAATTAAGGAAGGAAATTGTCCAGGGGAACAACAACTCCCCCGTGCTCCCATCTCTCTCTCCTTTTCCCAGGTCAACAGAAATGATCAAAAGTCCCCATGGGGAAGGTGACTCTCAGGGTGAAGAGTTGCTTTGAGGACCACCTCTTCGACGTTCACCATTTCTAGTCTTGGTCAAATAACTTTCATTTGATTAAGGAAATCAGCAGTTTTCTCACCAGCACTCTGGTCGTATTTTAGATCTACTAGTCCAGTGAGTGTTCCAGCAGTGGGCATTTTTATGGAACATGCACTGAAATAATCTGATCTAACTGGAGCTGACATTGAAGTTTCTCATGGTCCTGTCTACCTGGCAGGTCTAGTGAAAACTATAAAAACCCAGAACCTAAAATATCCTGGCCTTTGTTATGTGCACCTTCTATAGTTTGCATTTTCTATTAATAGCTACCTACTTAATATACTCTGCTAGTTACATAAGTTACATTATCGTTAATCCTGACAATTCTTCAGGGTAAAATAGTGCTAAACTTACCTTTAGAGATGAGGCAACTGACACAAAACGCTTGTAATTTTTCCAAACTGGGACTCCAAAAGGTCACAAGCACGTAAGCGCCTAAGTTGGCAGTGGACCCCCTTGTCAGATGGCTACTGTTATGAGTGATAGTTACTTCATCTCTAAGCTAATTTTCACACTTCTTTGTCTGCTGAATCATTTTTATTTTTTATAATTTATTTTGGTATCATTAATCTACAGTTACATGTGCAATATTATGGTGATTAAACTACCCCCTTCATCAGGTCCCCCCCATCAACCCCATTACAGTCACTGTCCACCAGCGTAGTGAATTATTAGTTTTTTAAGGGTCAGGGATTTCTTGGAGGTTCTTTTTCTTTCTTTTTTAAATTGACTCCGTATGTGTCAATCAAAACAGCTGGTGCGTACAAGAAAAGGTTTTAGAATGGGAGCTTGGGAGGAGTAATAGGAAAACACATGGAAAAACAAAGGCTTGGCCGGCCAAGAATTACATTTCTAGACCTCCATACCTGCCATCCACCAGGAATCTACAAGCAGCACTTTCTCATCCTAGGGTGTCCCCCCCTTTCCTCCTCATCACCTAGGTTAGTTTAAATGCTGACTACTGCTCAAGCCTTCCCCCTCAGGCCTCGCCTCAAAGAAAAAGCTCCCTTCATATTCTGGTAACTTTTACAGTCCCCATCTGATTGCTCCTTTGACCACTTAGTCAGTCTGCCTTGCATTTTTATTTAAATGTGTCCCAAGCTTTTGTTTTCCACGGTTTTCACTCTATAGGGCACCAGGGCTAAAGCCAGAATGTCTTTTGACCACTTTTGTAGCAAGGTGGTGCTGTAAGTTGCTCAGTAATATTTAATCAATGAGTAAATAGGTGAGAAATGAATGAAATTGGAATAATTCACAGGGTAAGTAGATTAGGATGGTTCATGTAACAATCGACATGTTTAAGAAGTACTTTAAAGTTTATGAAATGTTTCTCGTGCAGTCTCATTTGTACCTCAGAATAACCCACAAAGGAAATTGGCCCCAAGAGGTTAAAAGACTTGCTCTTGTGACCCGGATTCTTTTCCTCCAAGACTAGTACTACTTCATTATAGGTGACTCTGAAATACAAAGGTAAGATTAAATCTGGACACAGATCCCCACCCATGAAACATTCTCACCAGCAGAGGGCATAAGGACATGCATGGGTCTTGGGCTAAGGTTTGTAAACTGGCCTAGCCACTTTAAGACCTAGGTGACCTTGGGCAAATAATTTTTTCTGAGCCTCATTTTTCTGCAGTGTGGATGATAATGCACTGCCCGCCCCCTTGCAGAGGGCTAAAGATTATAAGTATTCTGTGGTTGGGAAACAGTAGATGAACAGTAAATTGGATCTCTCATGATCTCCATTAAGAGGATCACAGGAGCATAGTGGAGGTTAGATACTGATGCTTCTTTGATGCTTTAATAAGCATTTGAAATCAGTTTGCATATTTGACACTGAAAATAGGCAAACAGTTATAACAAATGAGCAAAGAAATGAATATTGATGAAAAAAATGTAATAGCCAGTGCCGGCAAGCGTGTGAGGAACTTTCTGCATGAAAAGCCTTAAAAACATGATATGCCATTTGCTCCAGCTTAATTAACTTCAGAAGGTATTATTGGATGGTAGCCAGATTTAAGGATACCGTCACCACTCTCTCTGTAACAGCAGGAGCAGAGACAATGTAAATGTTCAATGTAGGGTACAGGCTTAATAATTACATTCTCTCACCATGCAGTCATTAAAATGATGCTGTAGACTATTATAAGTGGAAAGATGATGGCAACATGGCTAGCAATACTTAAACAGCCTGTTTAGCTTTCGTTTAAAAATACACCCAGAGCAGAAATAAAAAACTTAACAGTTAAGTTTTTTATTTCCAAAGGAGTTGACAACGTGATGCTTTTTAAATACCTCTCTTTGCTTATCTTCTCTGTTGGGCAATCAGCATTGATCAGTTTTATAATAAAAAAAAAAGTTCTTCCGTTGACAAAAGCTGTCATTTATTTAACACTGTCTGCCAGGGCCAGTGGTCGTGCAAAGTAAGTTAATTGTAATAAAGTGGCTTGACAGTCTCAAGGCAGTTAGTTAAACAAAATAATTAAGATCCTAATGAAATTTCACAGAGCTAGTCACCAAGCTTCCATTTAACTGCTGTAAGGCTGCTATAAATAGAAGCCAGGTTCCACTTTTTCAAAAGGCCTAAAAAACGACATAAAATAAAATATGAGCAATCAAGTAAAGGGCCATGTGCCATGTTTGTCCTAAGCGAATGTAACCTGAAACTCACCCGTATCTCGTATTCCAGGTTGGCCGCGCCTCTCAGGACAGTGTGTGTTTGCTCTACATTACTCAGTTTACTTTCCTGAACTTGAAATGGAGTGGAATTTCAAAGTAGAGTTACCTCTTGGCTCCAGGGCTGAATTTAAACCTTTAGTTAAATTAATCTCTTGATCTTAAACACGTTGCTTCTCCCTCAGAAAAGCGTGGAGAGCTATTTTAGATGTCACAGGGCTTAATTCAGTGTGACAATTGTTTCTTCCTGCATTTGGTAAGTGACCCAAACCGCATAGAGAAACCGGCACACGTTTTCAGATCGCTCCTGGTTCTCCCCTCTTTCTCCAGCCAGGACAGGCATTTCTTGGGCGGCGGGCTCGGGGGCGGCGTTCTGTGACTCCTGCCAGATCCGGACTTGCAGCTCTGGAAGAGTTATCAAGTCTTCGGGCAGGTGTCCATCCTAGTAGAAGCCAGAGTAAGTGCCAAACGGATGTTTATGAAGTGAGTGGCAGAAAGTAACTGTCCATACTGTTCCCAGTTTATATGGGAGAAGAGATCATATCCACAAAAACTGGCAAGGTGACAAGGAGGAAAGGCTGTGAGACCATCTTAGCTTACCTGGTCTTCATAGGAAACGGAGCACATTTTAGGGCCAGAGTAAAAATCTATTTTGGCCTTGGCTAAGAAAGAGATGGAAAGGGTCAGCACCAATCAAATGCGGATGTGTTAATTAGCCTGGCCACGTGGAAGGGGTTCACCTGCTCGGGCGCTTATGCACTCAGGGGCTTGCATTTATCTCAGGGGCTGCAACCTCGGCCGGCGAATGAATGAGACACAACATCAGTGGTTCACAGCTTTCAGGTGGGATTGTCCACTTAGCGGGTAGTGGATCTGCCCATATAACTATTAATAAGGACGTATTTTTTGAGGCCAACGGAAGCGCGGGGTCCGGTTAATAAGTTCATTGGCTCTAAGTAACTCTGAGTCTCTCCAAGCAACTGTCCTGCAGACCCACAACTCTCCCGGGAACACCTCCTCACGCCGTGACTCACGGGGTTCTGCTCGCACCCCCGATTCCCAGTCGGAGCGCGGCGGGGAAACACGCTTGCCTCCCTTTGCGGGCTCCCGCGCGCCCGGGGGGGCCACCAAGTCTCCCGCAGGAAGCTCGGACTACCTGGACAGCCCGGCAGGTCCCCCGCCTCGCCGCCCGCTCGGCCTTCCTCCGCCCCGGCCCCTTGTCTCCCGCCGCCTGCCTCCGCGGCCGCCGCGGGAAGCTTTGTTTTCCTCCCAGGTTTCATTGCCCTCACGTGATACTGTGTTATTGCAAAGAGCGCCACGGAGCGCGAGCGCGGGGCGCGCGCACCTATAAATACGGACCCCGGGGCGCGGGAGCCGGAGACCGCAGCGGCGGGGAGGGCCCGGGGCCGCACCAGCCGGCCGCCAGCCAGCCGCGCGCCCGAGCACCGAGGGGCCAGCATGGCCCGCCCGCAGGGGGGCCGGACCGCCGCGCACGCCGCCCGCGCCCCGCGCCCTGCCCAGCCCGGGTCACCGGCGCTCGCGCCCGCCGCTTAGCACTCGGGCGCCGCTCGTTCCTCGGGGCATCGCGGAAACATCACCGCAGACGGACACAATGGCGGCGGCGGCCGCCACCGCCGGCCCTGCCGCCTGCAGCAGCGGCTGCGCCGGGACCGACGCCGCGGGCACCGGCGGATTGCAGCAGCCGCAGCCCCCGCCCGCCGCCGCGCCGGCCCAGCCGCCGCCGCCGCCCGAGCCCCCCAGGAAGCCGCGCATGGACCCGCGGCGCCGCCAGGCTGCTCTCTCCTTCCTCACTAACATCTCGCTGGACGGCCGGCCGCCGCTGCCGGACGAGGAGTGGGGCGGCGGCGAGGAGAGCAGCGCGGCCAAGCCCGGCGCCGGCAGCGCCTCCGGCGCGAGGACTCGGCTCAGCCTGCTCGCCGCCGCCGAGCGGAGCGGCTGCAACGCGCTCGCGGCGGCGGGCACGGCGGCGGCAGCGTTAGCGGCCGGATCGGGCCCCTGCTTCCCGCAGCCGTCACCGCTGCTGCCCTTGACCCCCGGCGGCCACGCGACGGTGCCGGGTCCCGCGGCGGCCCGGGGCTTCGCGGGCCCCCTGGGCGCGGGCCGGACGTCGGGGGAGCAGCTGCAGCCGCCCCGGGCGGCGCCTCCCGCCGCCTGCGCTCACCCGCAGCTGCCTGACGGGCCCGGCGGCGCGGGGCTGGAGGAGCTGGAGGAGGACGATGCCTTTAGCAGTGTGCAGGTGCCGGCGGCCGCCTTCTTGGGCTCCGGGGCCCCCGGGAGTGGGAGCGGCAGTCGGGGCCGCCTCAACTCGTTCACTCAGGGAATCCTGCCCATCGCCTTCTCCAGGCAGACCTCGCAGAACTACTGCTCCCTGGAGCAGCCGGGCCTGGGGGGCAGCGCCAGCGCCTTGGAGCAGCTGCAGCGGTCCCGGTAAGTATCCAGCTCGCGACGTGCGCCTCACTCGGCGTCCCTCCCGGCTGGCCTCTGCTGCGGGACGCGGGCGCTCCCACTGCCCGCCCCTGCCATTTCCCGCGGCTTGGGGCGCGAATTCCAAAGCCCACGGGCATGAGAAATAGGAGGGTCCCCGATGAGGAGTGTGTTTTCACACGTGTGTGCGGGCGGCCGGCTCTCGCAGAGCAGAAGCGTTTCGCTGCTGCAGTGGGCGCTGAGTTAGGAGTTGTGGGAGCGCATAGAAAAGCCGGTCCAAAACCTCCCATGGCGAGGACCTCACGAACTTCCAAACCTGGGCCAGACCCGGAGACGCGCTGTCCCCAAGCCACGACGACTTATTGGGGCGCAGAGTCCAACAGTGGGTCCCGCCGGCTGCCGAGCGGCACGTGTGAGACGTGTGAGCCCGAATTCTTCGCAGACATGCGGTGGATCCCTCCTGAGAAGTTCCTGCCTGAGCTCAGAGTAAAACTTGGCGTTTTCCTAAGAAATGTGAAGTCCTTACAGTCCCTTGAACCGACCGAGCCTTGTGGGAGGGGGATAGGGAGGAAGTAGGGTTTGAGGATTCTTTTTTTCCCATTCCAAGATGGATTTCCTAGAGTTCTGTAAAAACTTGTCTTCGCTAGCTTAAGTCATGTGCAGATATTGGGCATCTTAGCAAAAACCTGAAATGCTGGACCTTTGCTTCCTCAGGAAATAGCTGGAGCTTGTTGCCGTAGGTGCAGGGGACAGTGGCCAGTTAGGTCTGTGTGGGACAACCGGCCTAGAGGTTGAGAGAGAAATGGAGCGAGGAGCCGGGGAAGTGCAGACCAGTTCAGGGAGGGAGCACCCTCCCTTGCTAACACGGCCTCCCGTGAAGTTACTTATAGGGTAGGCTCCACTTTGGCTCCATATTTTAACCTCCTGGGGCCTCAGTTTCCCCCCTGAGGTGGGACCTTGTCAACATTTCACAGGCCTCAAGATGAGAAGGGAAAACATTTTCTCTTACAGCCTCTCTGCTGCAACGCTCATTTAAAGCGCAGGCTGTTCCTGGCCTAGGTAAGGTGGCCTACTGGGAAAACTTCATTTCCTCCCCCAATGGACAAATGGGGAAGAATGAGCTGGGCTCACCCAGAAGTTTGTTCTGAGTCTCCTTACCCAAGTGGGTGGAATCATGTAGCCCTGGAGTGTGAGTGCACACAGGCTGCTGGGGGTGTGGAGCTGGGGAGTAACCTGGTGATTGCACGGGTGTGTTAGCAACAATGGCCCTGGCTTTTCTCGTCAGCATGCATCTCCCATTAGTGGGTGAGCGCACGGAAGGGAATCCCTTCCTCTCTGGGCGTGGTGCGTACTCAGCAATCTCTGGGCAGCTTTGTGTTACTGCTTTACATCACATACTGGCTCAGACTCTGTAGTGTGAGCGAGCACTCAGCTGGTCCAGAGGCCCATGACAGGAATTATGATAAACATACAGGTTGTTCCAAGCCGGTGTGCAAGACTGGCCTGTGTCTCGCAATAGACAGATGGGTCCCTGTGTGAAAAGCAGTTGGAGGTCAGATTACCACACTTTGCGTCCAAGAATCTCATTTCAGGGGGTCTAGTAGATCTTAGGTGTGAGTATTTCTGACTCTGAGATTAGCCAGAATTTAATCTCTGGTCCAATAAATAGGAACCCCTTAGATGTTTTATTGACGTCCCCCACCCCAACACACATTATGATGAGTTAGTCAATATAAGATGCTTCTTGGTCCAACAGTCATGTTCGTCTTACTACTTCAGAATTATCCGCATCTGGCAGCTTGTTAGCTTTTTTTTCCCCCGTTTTTCCATTAGCTGTCATCAGAAACAGCATCGAATTTAATGTACAGGAGGGAAAAGGGTAAAACAGGGATTTTAGAAAGGCCTTGAAAAGGTGGCTTGGCCACTAGCTGTTGGAGTGGCCATGAGCTTGAAATATCCTAGGACACTTTGTTTCCTCTGCCCAAGAATTTTGTCAGAGGTATGCGGCTCTTAGATCCCTAAAAAGTGTGCCTGACAGGACAGACTCCTCTGCACATGGCCCTGTGGGCTTGAAGAAGGCCGTTTGCTTTCCTGGCGTGCCTCCCTTTAAGGAACCCTGAGAGACTGGGCAGTTCCATATACTAACTACTTCGCGGATTTTCTTCTGGGATATTATAGTTCTATATCAAATTATACTTTTCTCAGATGTGTCTCTTGCTATTTAAGGAATTTCATAGCACCTTGCTGCTCAAAGGGGTGCTTTTGATCTCTTGGATCTCTGGCTTCACAAGAGCCCTTAGAAATGCAAACTCTCAGGCCCCCCCGGATTACTCGAGGGCAAATCTGTGTTTTAACAAGATCCACAGGTGATTCATAGACAAATGGAAGTTTGGAAAGCACTGCCAAATTGATCGGAAATCTGCCCTTTTTCACTGAACTTGAGATTTCATGTCAGGGTGTGTTGTAGGTATATAAAAACGAAATTTCCCAATCTGAAATCATGAAACACTTAACTTTTTTGTTACTTTTGTCTGGACACTTATAAAACCAATCACAATTATTGGTTGGACTTCCAAACTTTGAAATAGGACAGGGAGGAAAATTTCTGTGCCCAAACGCTGGCACAGATGTGTCGATGGACTGATGACACCAGTCTCTGTGCTTTGGGCTGGATACTTGACATCACAGTGAGGCCTCCCAGCCACACTATGTGTAGGGTCTTTCACAGACCCAGTGTTGGCCAGGATGAGAACCCAGATCTTTGATTTCCAAGCCTGGTGTCTCTCCCTCTGCCACATGGCCGGATCATGGTGCTTTGCATGCCAGTAGGCCCAAGGGTAATTTTGGAGCTGTTGGCTGGAGATGTTTGCCTGGGATATAGCAGGCTGGTCTGCCCCAGCCTGCGGGGTCGACAGTGGGAACCCAAGGAGGGGGTGCAAGTGAAGAGGGACCGAAGACAGAGAGAATGGAGACAAGACAGGCCTTCTGATCAAGTCTCGTTTATTTGCGGAAACAGCAGAGAATATATAGCATTCAGGGCGTGAGGTTCCTTCTGATTGGTTGCCCGTTATGCTAATGAAGCGATCTACAAACTCCAATCATGCACCGAGTTGTGCGCATGCGCAATCGCCTCTGACGCAAGCGGTGGACTGGAGTGAGAACACTTGGCCGGAAGCTATGGCGCGAAAATAGTCAAAACCTAAACCATTTGTGCACTGTCGAAACTCAGTCTCTAGATGGAGTCTGAGAGCCCAAGATGAAGTTACTATGGCTGTTGCATGTCCCGCTCCCCACACTGGTCATATTGGTGTGACTCTATGCTCCCTTTCCTAGCCATCCCCCCTCGTTATTGGGGCCCCCAGCTTTGCTGATACCTACTAGCCTCCATTGGTGCATCTAGGGGACCCAGAACTATGTCCTGGGCATCCTCGCAGCTGGTGGGCAGGGCTCCGGCCCTGGGAAGCCAACACACTGGACTTTGCTCTCAGTCTAGGTGTCAGAGGTGGGAAGCCAGAATGGTGCCTTCTGGCTTGAAACCCTGTGTGTTCTCCGCCTGGGCAGTGAACTGCTGCAAGAGGAAGGTGCTAATAGGTGAAAGAGTATGAATTTGTAAGGTGTAATTTAAGGTTTCCTTTCACTTTGAAAGTTTCATCTCAGGCAGCAGCTGGCAGCAGTCCTGGGCTCACTTCCCGGAGCTGAATGGGAGACAGAAGAGCATAACAGTCAAGCCCAGGCAGACCGATGTGTGCCACCAGGCCTGACGAGGGGTGCATGGTGACCAGGGGAGTGATTTATAATAACGTGAGGTTTTGGTTCTTAGAATACCAGTGTTAGATGGTGCCTTGTGGAGCGTCAGGTCTTAGAAGGAAAGAGGGCATGGGTTGCAGAAGAGCCCCAGGTCTGGGGCTCCAATACGGGTGCTGCCCCCTGGCCCCGGGCAAGCTGCTCGGCCTTCCTGGGTCTGTTCCCTCCGGAGCGCCTTGGCCTGCACCTTGAGCTCATCAGGTGTTTGTGTGCTTGCATGTATTGTTGAGGGCTGACTGTGTGCGGGCTTGTAATAAATGCTTTAAATCTGGGCTTCTCAGATATAAATGTGTTTATTCAAGATCTAGGGATCTTGGTAAAGGGCAGATTCTGATCCAGAAGGTCTGGGAGGGCCTGAGTCTGCATTTCTAACGAGCTCCCTGGGAGCAGATGGGCCTCACTGTGGGGGGGAAGGCTTTGCTGGGAGCTGCTCCTGCTGGAAAGCCCCGGAAACCAGGGCTCAGTGTTCAATGACGTGCTCAAGGTCGCTCAGCCTTTGGGGCAGAGCTCAGGCTCCTGCCTGCTGGCTTTGGAGCTTCCAGCCACCCCTCTAGGGTGGTTTGCCCCCCTTAGTGTAGAACCTGGCCTGGTTTATCTATAGCTCTATCTGGATAGAAAAGCGTGAGCCGACTAGGGGATCCACAACCAGAGTAAGAGGGGGAGATGGACATTTTTTCCTGACGTTGTCACCGCTTTGCTTTGTGACTTCAGGCAAGTCCCCACTCCGTGTTCCTGCTGTGCACCACCTGCACCCTCTGGATTTTAGAAGTTCTTAAAGGACTTTGATCTCCTCTGTAGTAAGCAAAGCCCAGTTACTGTGGAGACATCTTTCCAGCAACATCAAGTACGAAGGCCAGAGTCAGGGCCTGCTAAGGACACTTACCCAAGGCTTGGCAGAGGCTGAGCCCCGCCGGGGGGCTGAGGCTGGTGGCCGAGGTTCAGCTGCTGCCCCCCTCCTTGCACTCAGAGCCTGTAATGCTGTGGGTGAACTCAGAAGGGGGAGTAAACGGGAAGCCTGCTCACTGCTGGCACATGCCCAGAGAGGGCAGCAAGCTGAGGCGTGAGCTGTCGCCCTGCGGGGAGCAGGGGCGGGGGGCGGGGGCTGCCGCATGGCTGTGCACTGGGAACTCCGCCTGCTGGACTTGATTCCATAGGACGGAGAGTTGTTAGGTGGGAACAGGGCCAAGGGCACGTGGCCTTTAGAGCACACGGGAAAGGAAAGGTGGGTGAGGCCGGGTGAGGCGACATGAGGTGGGTCAGGAAACCTGAACTTAGCAGCCCTGTGCCTGCCTGCCATAGCCGGTGACCGGCACAGGTCACTTCAGTTTGGAAGTAAAGGCTTGAGATGGATGGGTGCCGCTGCTCTTCCAGGTCTAGTGCGCTCAGCGGCCTGCCCGGAGACTGGGGCACGTTTAGCTTGGGGACGTGTGGGAAGCCGGACCTCAGGATCAGATGCGGAAGTGGCGCTGGGCTAGTTCGCGTGGCTCCAGTTGGGAGCATTTGTGTCCAGATGGGGGCACAAATGAGTGGTGCCTGTGTAAGAGAACCGCTAACAGCACCATCAGCCGCACTCCTCTGGCAGTGGAGGGGAGCTGGCCAAGCCGAAAGCCAGGGCCACCCCAGGCGGTCAGCCCCAGCCAGCCTCACCCCATGGCAGTAGTGACCTGCGGTGACATTCGGAAGCTAAAGGGTCTCCAGGTTTGCCGAGTGCTTCTGTAGTCGTCGATTTCAGCCCTGTAACAACGGGAGGGGCAGGAATCCAAGGTTGCAGGGTGGGCAGAGGATGACCGTGGGTGCTTTACCTGTCATGTCAGTAGTGGAGGAAATTCTCGTCTGGGGGCTTAATGCCTTGTATCATTTATTCAAACATGGAACATAATGAATATCAATTATGAGGCTCCAGGGTGCTAATCAGAGAAGATGTAGACGTAACACGTGGTCCCAGTCTGGGTTGGGAGACGCATGCACACAGGATAGTTTTTCCAGTGATGAGTTGATTAGAGGTGAGGTCGCTTGAGTGCCCACCAGGACAGGGGACACTTCATGCCCTCCCTGTGGGACCTGGCTCCATGTCTTCACACAGTGTTTTTTATTTAACAGTCAGGTCCCAGACATTATTCTACTCACTTGAGTTTAGTGGGGATTGAATGAGTTCACGTTCATGACAGCCCTTCCTCGGCACTGCTGTACCAACCCATGCTGAAGCGCAGAGGCCAAGCTCCTTGCCGGGCTCCTCAGCCTGCAGTGGGGAGCTGGGGCGGACCCCCCGCCTGAGCCCTCACCCACCTCACTCGGCTGTACTGGGGTTTGAGTCAGGCTCACAAATGCTTGCTTAACTGGCACCACTGACCTGGGTAGAAGGTGACCTAAATGACCTCTAAGGGCATCGCTGATCCTTATTCAGGTTTCTGCCTTTCTGTCATTCAGGGAGGACCTCTGTGCATGAGGGTCCAGAGGACAGTCCAGAATGGACAAGGTTTCCCGTGGCTACAGTAATCCAGTCCCTCCCAGAGCCTGCCCTGAGGCCTCTTTTCTCGGCCGCATCTAAATCCCAGTCACCTGTGTTGTTTCTCTTATGCATCTGGGCTTTTATGTGCCTTACGTTTGCCGTGTGGTGGAATAGGCACGCGAGTCTGGCACCCCAGGAGTTGTGTTTTGGCTCCGGCTCTAACTCTGTTTGGTGATGAGGTTCTCATCTGTGAAATGGGAGTGATACTGCCTTCCTGGGCATGTTTACTCTGTCTGGACCCCTCTGTATGCCTTTTACCCCTAGCCTAGCGGTCAGGACTCTGGCCCAGGGGCTGTTTATAAATAACATTTTCTGGGAAGAGCCCTGCCTGCTCATTTCTGTGCTGGCTTTGGCTGCCTTGTGCTGCAGGAAGAGAATTGAGTGCTGCGGCACAGACCCTGTGGTCCTCAAAGCCAAGCTATTTGTTCTCTGGCTCCTTACAGACAAAGGGGCGCCCTGGAGGTGTGGGCTGGTCCCCTGGTCTCTCTGTCCTTCCTTGCCTTCTGGAGGCTCCTGGCTTCTGATTGGCCCTGCCCACCCCTTATCTCCAGGTTGACAGAGAGGGACCTCTCTGAAACCCCTATCTGATCCTGTCAGTTTTAAATTCCTTGTATTTCGTGTGTGGCCACCCTCGGGCACCTACTGCAGCCCTGCCTTTGCACGTTTCTCCCCGTGCCTGTCAGTTCCATACTGGGCTGGCTTTCCAAAGGGTGCCCCAGGCTCTGGCATGCACAGGCTTCTCCATGGGAAGGGTCCCCACCACTCTCCCACCAGGTGCCCCCTCCTTCCTTTCAGACCCGCCACCCTGCAGAGCCCTCATGTATGGCACTGCACTTGCTGTCCTTGGGTTGACTTTCTTCCTTCTCTGGAGTCTCTGCATGTGCACCCAGCCCTGGCTAGGGGGTGCTTACAAGTGATAGGCCTGGGGCTGGCTAACAGCAGAGTGGAGTAGGTCCCTCTGGAGAGCCAAACACAGCCCAGCGTCCCTGACAGTGTTGGTAAGGAAATTCGGTTCCAAGACATTGGCAAAACTTCCTTAAAAATCTCATTAGGACACCTTTCTCCTCAAAGCCCTGCTAATCCTGGTAACTGCTCCCCCGAGCCCAAATAAAACCTCAACTTTCTAGGTCTTTTATTTCCACCCAGCAGTCATTCCCAACCCTTTATTGGTGAAGCAGCCTACCCCCCACCTCCTGCTCAGTTCTGCAAGAACAAACTTCCTGACTTGAATGTTACTGTCCCTGTCATGGGGGTAAAGCAAGGCAGGTCATGTAAGTGGCACCCCCATCCCACCCACCCTACCGTACCCATGTCTGCTCTCTCTCCCACTGCACTCCCTCCCCAGGAGAGATAACATGCATGCAGTTCTGAGTGCCTGCCATGGGCTGTGTGCTCCACGTGCATTATTCATTTATTTGTGCAGCAGTCCTGTTAAACAGGGCTTAAAGCTATGGGGACTGAGATGTGGAAGGGTTAATAGGACTTGCTAAGGCCTCATCCAGAGCTAAAACTTAAACCCTGATTTTTCTGGCTTCTGTGCTGTGTTTCTGCAGACCTGGAGTGTTCGTAGCTGGCTGGTTCATATGGACTGAGGAGTCTGAGTTGGTTGGCGACCTGAAATCAGTCACAGTGGGAGTGTTACACCACAGGAATCAGTCAACTTCACAAGTCAGGGCTTTTTCTTTCCTCCTTGGAGAAAGCTGGTTTAAAAGCGGTGTACCAAGGGCAC
The DNA here is from genome assembly GCA_029783875.1 of Phataginus tricuspis. Lineage (NCBI taxonomy): Eukaryota > Metazoa > Chordata > Mammalia > Pholidota > Manidae > Phataginus > Phataginus tricuspis. The sequence continues at coordinate 9,087,909 of JAQQAC010015530.1, read as the reverse complement.
AGCACAGCACACATCTTTTTGTTCCATTCCCTCCTTGGGGGACTGCAAAATATTGCTATCAGAGGAAGTGTTGAAAACCAGATGTTTTTATAAGAATCTGTTACTTAGCATAATTTTGTGAATTTCCCCCAAGGGTCACCACCATCCATTTTCCACCTCAGAAACGTGTCTGGCCCTTTCAAGTTTCAGCCTATGTGCAATTTAAAAACCAAACCTTCTCGCAGGCACCATGGGGCTCACACAGATCGCTTAGTATTACATGTAGGAATCATAAAATCATTGGCTGCTATTCTCTTTTTACAAACTATGTAATGTTATATTTTTATTTTTGTTTGGTTTTTAAAAGCCTCCAAGAACATATAATCAATCAGGGTTTCTTGGGTTTTTTCTCCCTTTTTGTTTGTGTTAGGTTTTTGGATAATTGCACACAGTTTATATTCAACGGGGTTATCATTAATGTGGTTTGGGGCTTATTGCTATACATTAGGCACAAAGACAAAAGCAGAACTTGCAAATGCTAGAAGTTTAGGATTTGGAATATTATCATAATATGTGTATGCCTGAAGGAAAGGGCCCAGTCTTGCCCCTGATTTAAAAGCCAGGGTGTACTTAAATCTAAGTTAAATTCCATGATAAATAAGTGATAGACCATTCATGAAGAAACTAATAAAATATTTGAGAATGCCAAAGATTTCTATGTGCCTAGCACATTGATTTTTATTTTAAAGCACTTTACTGGTTGGCCCAATGACTTCTAAATGTCTGCTTTGATTGTCTTGGGAAGGGGAGAGGGGAATGTGAGGGACTGGAGGACAGGCAGTCTGTCACCGAAATTGGCCTGTTGGGGGACAGGCGCACGGTTGATCTGATGTTGAAAGTTCATTCTCAGTGAAGTATTGTGCTTCACCGAGTTGAATAAAGTTTGCTTTTGGAGGGGAATAGTGAAGAAGGAAGATGAGGTCACAAATGTCCAAGGCAATTGAGAGATTCACGTTAGCCATCATGACACGAACACTGGATCATGTCAGGTCTGCTTACTCTTTCGGGGCTTTGCGGTTTACAGAGAGCTTTCATCATTTCATCAAGTCATTGTAAGAAGGCACCGCGGAGGCCATTTTCCAGATTAGAAAGTCAAGACCGTGAAGAACTAAATGGCTCGTCCGTGGTCGTGTACCCTCCATGTGGTAGAGTCGGAGTTTTGTACCCCCTGTGCTCAGGTACAAAGAAGCGTTGTGCTATCATTTGATGAGCCCGTGTCTTCTCATGGAGCAAGGATACTGATTTTCATGTGATGACCTCTGGGGCAGGCCAACAGAGCCCTGATGGTGGACATTTTTCCCAGTAACAACATCTCTCTCCAAATAATAACTTACTGTTAGTTCCTCCTTTCCTGCACGCTCAGCCACCTCTCAGCAAATTGGGTGAACAGATTCAAGCTTTGTGGACTAGGACGGCTTTACCACATAGTGACACCTTTTGGGCAACTCATTTAACCTCTCTGAGCCTCAGAGTCCTCATCTGTCGAATGGGGATAAGAATTCCTGCCTTTGGGGATGGGATGTTTTTAAGCATTAAAATAAGAAAGCAACATGAAGTACCAAGCCAAGGTTTGGCCCTTAGGAGCTGATCAGTGAAGTCGTAGCTATTAAATCCGGTCATAGTTGCCCTGTGTCTTACACTCTAGAAGCGACTGAGAAACTTGACAAGGTCTGCTAGGAACATGCCGAGCAGAGCTGTTTGCCGTGGGGGAGCTCATGCTCTGGTGCACTGAACAGATCGTTTGCTGCATTGTTTTAATTTCACAAATAATAAAGCACAATCAGAGCAGCGAAGGAAAACAATTCCCCCTCCATTCAGTGCTGCATTTCACCCCTGCTTACACTGGAGTCTTGACAATTTCCGTTGCCAAAACAAAGATCTTGGAGACAGGGAAGCAAGGACGGGTGAATTCACGTGTCAGCATTGAAGCCTTCAAGCAGCAAAGCCGGGAGTTTCCGAGTGACAGCTGGTCCGGCCCCACGAGCAGGCGTGGAAGACCTGCCCTGGGCACCCGTTGGGGAGGGGCTACCTCCAAAGACAATTTTAGAAGTACCTTTGCTCACTCCCTTTGCAGAAATCATGGCCCTTGTTCTGTCGTCTGGGTGTGGCCTGCTTAATGCCCCCCCCCCCCCAGTGTCAGGGGCCCTGGGGCCCATGTGGCCATGGCCGCGGAGTCGGTTGTATGCTACTCTGGTGCAGGTGGCCCTCACCCCCTGCCTTTGAACCCCTGTCCCGGTGTGGCCCGTGGGTACTGGGTCGGCAGCAACTCACACCCGTCTGTGTCAACAACCAAGTGGCTTGGTGGGAGACCAGTGTAACCAGCGCCCGCCTTCCAGAAGAGAAGGACAGTGACAGCCAAGGCAGAGGGGCCCTGGGCAGCGGGGCGGTCAGGACCACTGTCCCTGCAGGGGGAGAGGGCGGCTGCCCTGGAGATGGCCCCGGAGCTGGGCCTGCAGCAGCAGGAGGTGAGTTTTATTTCAGAGGAAGGAGGGAGGCCTCTGAGCAGGGACAGGTGGTGAGCAGAGCTGGAGTTTGGAAAGCGGGAGACGGGCGGGGTGGGGGAGGGAGATCAGTGCAGGGCTTTCTGTTTTTAACCCTTTGTCACCCTAGTTTTCACTTTAGAAAGATGAACTTGTACGTGTCCAAAATGTTCACTTCTAGGGCGTTCGTATGCCTCTTCCATGTTTTAGAATTTGGGGAAGGTTGATGGGCCCTTGGGAATCGCTCCCTAAGGGAGGGATGTCAGTGAGAAGGCCGCTGGAGGAGTCCCAGAGGGACGTGGGGGCCTCCGACGACATAACCTGTGACCCTGGCTTGTGACTGGGGGCTTGGTGACTATGTGGATCCCTTCGGGCACGCCCCTCAGCCGCAGCTCTGCCCACAGTCCTTAAGGACTTCGGGTCACCCACCTCTGCAGCTCCTGTAGCGTGTACTGGGTAGAGCCGTGTCCCTCAGGATTCAGGTCTACCTGCAACCTCAGAATATGACCGCATTTCCAAGTAGGGTCTTTGCAGATGTGATTAGTTAAGCTGAGGTCACACTGGAGCCGGGCAGGTGCTAAAGCTGGTGACTGGTGCTCTCATAGGAAGGCCCTGTGAACACAGGAGAGGGGAATGGTGAAGAGACAGACACCGGAGCGATGCATCTATGAGCTGAAGCACTCCCGGCGAGCACCAGATGCGGGGAGAAGCAATGAAGTCTTCTCCCCTCGAGGCTTGAAGAACCAACCCTGCTGATACCCAGATTTGGGACCCCTAACCCCCGAACTGCGAGGGAGAAACTTTCTGCTATTTGAAGCCCCCAGTTCGTGTTCCCTTGTTGCAGCAACCCTTGGAAACGTGTGTCTGGGTCTCAGAGCTAGAGCCGATCCGCTGCTCCGCCCAGGTGACCAGCCTCCCTCTCTCTCCCTCACCAGGGGGAGCGGACACACACCCCAGGGCAGAGCCTGAATGGGGGCGGCTGCAGGTGGCTGAGGCTGTGGAATCTGGGGGGAAAAGCCAACTCTGTGCCAAACAATTGTGTTTCTGTTCATTCTTTGGCATGGTTGTAGACCAGTGGTTCTCGGAATGTGGTCTCTGGACCAGCGGCACGAGTGCACCGCTTAGGAGCCGTGAGAAATGATTTCCGAGGCCCGGGGCTTGCCTCCTGAGTCAGGAGCTCGGGGGTGGGGCCCAGCAGTCCGTGTGGGCGGATCTGCACAGTGCGTTGGGTCCCTTCAAGCTTGGGAAGACACTGGAGACGAGGCCTCGTGTGTCTCGAGCTTTACTGTACCTTCTGGAAGATGTAAACAGTGCCTGGTGTTACATGAAATATTTTTGTTTTGCTTCAACACGTTTATTCTCGTGTAAATCAGGGGAGGTTACCTCCTGCTGTGGGGCTCTGCCCAGCGACCAGGTAATCAGGTCCCAGGCCCTGCATGGCCACTCCGGGCTCATCACTTCTTCCCTGCCCGCCCCTCCGCGGCCACACTGTCCACCTGGTGGGCTTCTGGCCGCAGCCCCTGTGGGCTCGCCCTGCTGCCTGCTTCCTCCTGTTGGGTGTGTTTCTTTTCTCACCTGTGTCCTAAAGTGTCTTATAATTTACCTTTTTTTTAAGGTTTTAGCAGTTTTTTTTCCAAAAATCCAAACATGCTCCAAGGGCCAGGTGCCAAGGGCTGGGCGTGCCCTGGGGCACCGGAGAGGCGCGTCCCTGCCCTTCTAGATCTGAGGGTGGGAGGGGGAAAAAAGGCAATGAAAAACCCATACAAATTAAATTCTGAAGAATGTTGCCCAGGGAATTGTTGAGGTCTTTGAACGTCTGTTAGGCACAGCAGCTGGAAAGGCCTTTCGGAGGAAGGTGAGAAAGCAGTTTGCCTTCTAAGACGCACATGGGTTTCAGACAGTGGGACCTGACACAGGAACATGGCCGGTGTGTTTAAGGAAGAAAAGGAAGGCCGGCGTGGTTGGGCCACAGTGAAGGCGGGGCTGGAGGGAGTTGAGGCCCTGCAGTTGGGCAGGGCCCACAGGATGCCCAGCGTTGCAGAACACGGGGAGAGCTCTCCCAGCTGGGCCCTGCCGGAGAGCTGCTTTGGGGAGCAGTGTCCTCTGGCCTGTAGTGAGGGTCCCCCGACCGCTGCATGTGATGCGTGGATTGAAGAGGGACAGGGACATGGGGGGACATTTGCTGACCCTCTTGCCTCCAGGCGGGTTCCTGCCGAGAGATGCGGTAGCCTGGACGAGGGTGGACGTGCAAGGGAGTGCTGGTCCGGGTGCATTTGCGGATAGAACTGACAGATCTGGTAGACTGTGTGGGTGGTTCCTGCCATCATGGGGCTTATGTCCAGCTGCAGAATAATAATACCTTGAATAACCACCCAAAAAATGTAAGGTTGCCTCTGTGGTGCGTTTGACCCAGGGGTGGCAGTGAGGCTCGCTCCTGGAGGTGCCACTGCACTCGGGTCTAAGGGAGGAGCGGTACTGGGGCGTTGGGTCACTAGCAAGGGCAGCGGGGGCTGGTGCACATGGGGCAGGGGCACCGTGTAGACGAGGGCCGGGGTTCTGGTGCAGATTAGTGGGGAGACAGGTGCGGAGGGCAGGACCAGCCTGGGCCACAGCGCTGATGGGAGGGAGCAGGCAGCCATGGAGGACGGGGAAGGGCTGTGTGGGGAGTGCAGAGCTAGGAGGAGAGCAGGAGACATTAGGGCCCCAGGGAGCTTTCTGATCATCACGAGAGGGCTGGGAAGCCATCAGGGGTGTCCAGCCAGGTGAAATCAGAATGAGGCTCAGGGTTTGGATTGACAGCGCCTGCTGCAGTGTGGAAGAGTGGATTAGACATGGGAAGCCCGGATGGGAGGAGACTGGAGTCCAGCTGTGGTGCAGGCAGGAGAGAGTGGCGACTTGGACTGGAGTGTGGTGATGGGGGTGGGCAGGAGTGGGCAGATTCCCCAGGGGTTTTGTGTTTGAACTTGGACAGGATTGGCTGTGGAGTCCGGGGGGAAACAGACAGGCCTCGAGGGAGCCCCCAGGGGTAGGGACTGATTGGACGGCCATCCTGTGACAGGCCACGGGCAGGACACCGGGCTCTGAGTTAAAAAAAAAATCTGCGTAGAAGAAAAATTGTATACCTGAAAGTGATCCTATTTTCTTCTCTTTTTATTTAAAGTAAAGGTAACATACCAATTTCAAAATTTAAAAAACCCACATCAGATTTTACTCATTTAATTACTCAGTTAAAGACATGTACTTTCATTAAAGAGTATCGTTGAGTGAGATCATGAGATTTTTCAAACAATTCCTAGTCCAGCTTGCACATCATTTGCAACTAATTACCACGTGCTGAAGTCTGAGTGACCCCGAATGTGGAGAATAAAGGTATTTTCTCCAAGAGAAAAAAAGATGCCATTGCCAAACTGTATAATGGTCTGCTGAAGTCGCCAACCAAGAGTGCCGTATCTGGGTGATCACGGATGCAGCAGCCGCTGCACCTTTTTCTTGTTTATTGGTGGGTTTTCATAGTATAATGGTGCTTAGTGACTGAACGCTGCTATTATGAGCCATGGAGCCATATGGAAAGGCTTCTCATCTCAGGTCTGCTGTTTCCCGGGGGTGACCTCAGGCAGATTCTGTAATGTCCATGAGCCTGGTTCTTACTTATAAAGAGGAGGAAATAACGTTTAATAATCAGACATCTCCAAGGTATGACTGTCAGGATTAAATCTGATGGTTTCTGTTGAGCGCTTAGCATAGCGCCCCACACACTGAGCTCCGTAACTCCCAGCCGTGATAATTACATCCCGGATATCCGCTGGTGCCCTGCATATTATAGGGCCTGACTTCACTGCGTATTGAGGGAATTGAACTCTATAGAGTTTGCTTTTCTTGCCACATCACACAGCACTCAGCAGAGCCGGGATCCTGTCTATCCCTGAACACTGTACCTCTGCCACTGGGCTTTTTCCCCTTTGACATGTTTAATGTTTTACCCAAGCAAGTTTTGAGACCTTCTGAACAAAATGAGTTCTGTTTCAGGATCCAGGTGGTATTTTCTGACACTTGTATTTGACACTTGCGCACTCTAAGAAAATAAGCTAATGTTCCTGTTGTTTACCTGTGCAGCCCGTGTTTGGCCATGGCTGTGTCAGCGGCGAGCTGCTGTGTGGATTCAGAGGGACCAAATTACATTTTTATTTGACCCTGTTTGCTCCAAATGCATGTGGGTAATTGAAGCCAGGCAGATTGGAAATGAAGGGAATGATGTATTTCGATCCAGTCGCCCACTCTGAGGCACCCTTCCGGCAAGCTGTATTTCACAGAGCTGGAAAGAATTTAGCCTATAGATCTGATTAAGAGGTGCAACATTTGTTATGTGTAACTTTAGTTCTTTGGAGCCAGGAAAATAAAAGTCAAGACTGGAATACAAGGGAATGGATAAGATATATATATGCAGGCTGGTGAAATCGGAATGAAAAAATTTATATGGGAGTTCAGCTTTGATTTTATATTGTCACAGATTGATACCAGATGCCTTTATTTCAGACAGACTCCAGAGCTGATCCGTGAGTGTGAGTTGGAAAACAGATCACTTTGTCATTTGGAATGCCAACTGATATTTTAGAAGTTTCTTGTTGTTTTCAAAGGGAAAATAATGCATATATTACAGGTCTAGGAAACAGAACTTTTATAAATGGCAATTAACAGAAGATGCCCAGGGGAGGAAGTCTCCAGTTTCTTTTTATAACCCTGGCAAAAGTAATTGAGGTGACGTTTTATTAGCATTGGCATCTCCCCTCACACTGGAAGCTAGTTCAGCTTGGTGTAGCTGTGTCCAGAGCTAGTAGCTTTATTTCCATTTTCCTTCAACCTCAGGTCAGAGGAGAAACACAAGAATGCTTGTGTCTGGGGCAGCTGGCCTAATGTGGTCTCCCTGAGGCAGGGCCCCTGGCTCATGGGATGCATCACACATTTTCTCCTATGGCTTAAAATTGGCTTTTAGTTTGAGTCTTAGGTTTGGCCTCAACAGTATTCCCTTATCCTCCAGGCTGTTTTTCCTGCTGGCATTTGAATGACTTATAGACTTAGTTTGAGGAGCCTGACACCTCTGCCCGAATATATTCTAAAGGTGCTGCTGTGGAAGAATATGCACTGATTTTCCCATCTGAGTTGTCGGGCAGTCACCCAGTTGACCAGGAGAGCTGAGTCTGAGTCTGGCTGCACACCGTGGACGCTGTCAGACTTCCACAAGAACCAGTCTTTAAGGCTCAGCCTGGAAAAAAAAGAACTTCAGAGCTGCGTGGTTGGAGGGTGGCAGGAGTGGAATTGGAGTGAGGTCGCTCCCGGGCTCCCACATGTCCTTGGTATTTCCTGGTGGGCCAGGCCGCAGACGTCCAGATGGACGAGAAGGGGCCTCAGAGAGGCCCTGAGAGGTGAGGCTGCCATGCACTCCTGAGCCCCAGGTCTGCTGGAACGAACATCAAGAGTTCTCGTCCCTGCACAGTGGGGCCAACGCTGGCTAAAGGCTCCTCGGCTGTGGGTGGAGACCCCGAAGGTGCCAAGACCGCGTTCTAAATACTTGACACGTTTCCTCCGTAGAGCTCAGCGTCCGAAATTTGTCTTCCTCTGTTAGGTGCTGCTACTCCAAGGAAGTGAATTCGTGTCATAAAATGTTTGACTTACACAGTCGAGTCTCCTTACTTAGAGGAGTTAACATTCTCTGACGTCACTGTGAATACCAGTACTCAGCCATTGCTCCTAGGGGAAAATACGGGACTGGGTTCCTGCAAGCCTCCGGTCACATTTGCATCACCCAGCCAATACATAAGCTTGTTTCTGTATGCTTCTGTTTGAAGATACCTTATTTAATGTACATTGTTAATCAACGTTAAACTCACAGCCAGCCCTAACTCACGCTTGAACAAAGCTTCCCTCACACACGTTTTCTCTTGGGCACACTGCAGCCCTCTTGCACTTAGCAACACTAGGCACCACTTCAGAAATTTGCCTGGGGGCCATTTTAAAGAGCAAAATCACCAACAAAAAGCACAAAAATGAAAAAAAACCTACGACTAAAAGTATGAAAAGGACACTTGGTTACAGCATGAGACCTGCAACAAGGCACAGCCTTGCTGTTCCGCCTCACCTTTCTTCCCCTCTGCATGCGCACATGTCCACGAATGACTGCAGAAACCACTGCGAATACTGATTTTGGAGTTGCAACGAAATTTCAGCAGGCAGGCAAATTCACAGCTACAGAATCTGCAGATAATGAGAATTGCCGGTACTTTATTCAGGTGTTTATTAGGCCCTTGCTGTGACACCCCAGTCTTTCCAGGATTGGGAAGGAGCCTGCTTTCTGGTTTACAATGGCCTGCCCCATCCATTCTTCTTTTTATTCTTGGTAACACCCTTAGCTGGGGGAAGGGCTGACTTTATTGTTTTCCCATTATCAGTGAGGAGACCCAGCACTGGAAGGCCGCAGAGCCTTAGGCCCCAGCAGGAAGTGGAACCTCACACTTGCTGGCTCTGAGTGCTGTTTTCCCCACTCTGTGCTGTGCACGCAGAGTTATGAGATAAGGCAAGTGCTTTAACCAGTAGAATTTGAATGCTGACATCATATTTTAATACCATTTAAAAAGTTATCCTCCTATTCCTTTCTCTATGATTTGATTAGATAAAGATGGAATAGCATTGTAACTTGGTAAGTTTTTGAGCCAGACTTAGGTTTGAATACTGTCTGTATGACTTTGTGCAACTTATAAATAAAAGGAAAGCCTCTCGGTTTCCTTGTTCGTAAAGGAAAATCCTCTGCGTGGTTAATGTGAGAATTCTGTGCATTAATTCAGATGCAGTGCTGAGGTCTCTGCCAAGCACACTTAGTCCCTGTGAATGTACGCCATGATTATCTTTTAGCGTGATAGGTACTCAGGAAATGCATGTTGAGTCAATCAACAGTGACTCTATAAAATGAGGCAAATGGTGAAGTATGGTCGTAATTGCACAGCCCAGAGCCAGGAGATTTTGCAGTTTTCCAGTCCTTTTGATCCATTTGGTTAGCATAGTTCAGACCTGGGAAGTCTGTTTTAGAGCTTATTTATCCAGTTTGTCAGCAGTCAACAAATTGAAGAGACTTTTGTCATGTCCATGTCATTTTTGATGAGTGGACAGCTAATCCTATGAGCAAATATTAGTGGGCACCTGCTGGGTGCCAGGCAACATGCTGGGTTAATAGTCGCTGCCAGTGAACCTTCAAGTAATAGAAGACAAGAATACAGGATATTACAAGGCAGAGCATAACTAAGGCGTTATAAAGAGCAGATTTCTGTGTCACCCCCAAGTCTCCATCTTGACAGCCACTAAAGTATATTTAAAACAGTCAGTTTCCATTCCCTTCCTTCTGCTACTCAGCCTCTGATAGAGATGTTGGCAAGAATAAGTTGTGTGCCTCACAGGGACGGGAGACCATGTTGTGTGGAGGGGCCCCAGACTGAAGTCATCCCTAAACCCATCAGATATGTGCCTCTCTAAACACACCTCAGGCAGCTAGCTGGCCCAGCTCCTTGGGGAGACCTTTCATGTGACCAGCAGAAGATAATTACAAAGGGCACAGAGTTATTTCCAAATCTGTATAATTATGGTATGGTAGTAATTTAGAAAAGCTATTTGTTTTCTTCTCTCTGGGAGCCCCACTTTTGGGCAGTCAGGTTACTTTCTGCATTTCTTCGTCCCTCCATGGACTCAGGGCTCACAGTTGAGTGGCACTAAATCAGTCTTCTGGGGGGTGCTTCACTGAGGAGCAAGGACATGGCAGCAGGCTAGAGCAATATAGGAAACTCCTGTTTGCTTTCTAGAAACAGAGTTTGGAAGTTTCAAGCCCTGGGGGATGAAGGGGGGAACCTTCGGTGATTCGCTTACAAAAAATTGCATGCTTAAGTTCATATCTGTGGTATTATCTAATATTAAACTTTGCTTTGCCTAACCTGCATGTGTTCACAATATAAACTCACTAGAATTCTCATTAATTTCCTTAAGAGGAAAGAAGAAAAATACCTTTACTATAAGCAAGTATTTTGTGACATGTTTTAAGTAGACCTTTTATCCTAGATTGTTTTTTCTCCTGTTTACACTTTTTATCAGCTAACAAGTGTTTTCTTTCTTCCACGTCTGTGTTTATTCAGCTTGAGACGACCGTGTGAGATCCAGTGCTAAATGATTCCAGTCAGATGATCCTGGCTATGTGGCCTTATAAAAGACATCTGTTTAAATTTAAAAATAAGTAATTCAGACAAAAAGTTGTTGCTCTTTTTGAGATTAGTCTGATGTTACAGAGGCTCTTTATATTTTTCTCAAAAGAATGCATGATTTTTTTCCACATTTCTACCAAAGATAAAAATCTACATAGAGAAAATGATAAAGGTTTATTTTTAACTCCTTTTTAATTACACAATTTAAAAATACCGTTAAATGGCACCAGATCTCTTCTCTATCTCTGGAGACTGTAAGGTAATTCTTGCCTATGGCTACTCTGAAATCACAGACGGTCCCCGATTTATGACAGTTTGTTGTGATTGTTTGACTTTATTTTTTGGTGTTGCAAAAATGATAGGAATTCAGTAGAAACCACCCTTTGAATCGTGAACTGGACCTTTCCCCCAGCCTCTGGCTGGCAGTGTGGTCCTCGCCAGGATGCTGGGGCAGTGGCGGCGAGCGCAGCTCCCCATCAGCCATACAACCACCACGGTGAACAGCCAGCACACTTAGGACCGTCCTGCAACCCTGCAGGAGACCGTTCTGCTCTTCACTGTCAGTATAGTAGTCCATAAATGATGTGCGACATTCGACACATTATCATAAAATAGGCTTCGGGTTAGGTGATTTTGCCCAATGGTAGGTTAATGTAAGTGTTCTTACATTAAATGCAGGAGCACATTTAAGATAGGTCAGGATCAAGCTGTGATGTTTGGTGGCTTGGGTGTATCAAGTGCATTTCTGACTTACGGTATCTTCAACTTACAATAGGTTTATGGGGACACGGCCCGATGTTAAGTCAAGGAAGATGTGTACCTACATAAGATAAAATTCTTCCAGGCAAGGACTTCCAAGAAGATGAGTTCATTTTCAAATAGCTGTTTTGATAGAAGGTGGGTTACTAGAGTCTTGAAATGGGAAAAGACGTGGGCAAAGTCATCTTCCAGTTTTCTTTGGCAAGACCCTCGGCTACAGGTACAGCACCAAGCACCTGGTGCAGGGCATGCGGCTCTGCCGCCCTGTGCTGCGCCCGTGATGCCTTTGTGGCTGGTGGCCCTCCTGGAAGGGCCTGGGCTCGTCCTGTGTTCTGAAGTCCTTACAGCAGACGGCCCGGGGGGGTTGGGGAGGGGGCCACAGGCGTCCCCCCTGAGTGGTTCCCAACTGTGCTTGGTAGGGGCCCCATGTCCTGTCTGGTCTCCACCGTGATGCTGCCTGTGCGTGGGGCCCCTTCTAAATATGATCTGGCCTGCAGACTGTGCTTAAAGTCTTGCTTTGAAAATTAAACAACAAAACAACCAACTCTTACTTTGTCACTTAGTCTCACCTTCATACTTCCTTTAAAACGCTTCACTCCTGCTCTTTGGGGATCTGTGCTTCAGAAAAGTTGTATCTGAATTACAGTTTACGTTAAGATTGTGTTAAAAAAGAGTGACAATTAAAAATAGGAAGTGAAGTCATCTGTTACCCCATCACTGCCAGCATTTGTGCCCTTCTCCTAAGGTGGGCTCTGTCTTCCTCCCACCCCCTCCCGTACCCTTGAGCCTGGGACAGGCACCAGACGGTACAGGAGATAAGCAGCAGCCCCGCTCTCACGGAGTCTGAAGACTAGTGTGTGTGTCTGTGCGTAAGGACGTTATTTTTAAGTGGTATCATGCTTCACATACGTTTTTGAATTGCTTCTTTCTTTTTCACTTAAGGCTTAAAAAAAGACCCACATTTGTAAAGTACCAATAAAACTCTAAAAATAATTGTGGTAAATTCTTCGTAAGAAAGTGTTTATAATCTAGATGATCACCTCTAATGATTGTTGTAGGTATGTTACTTTTTGTTGTTAGCTTAACCAGCTAGCTGCTGAGCGTCCCGGTGTCCTTCCCTAAACGGAGGAGGCATGGGCCTGACGTCCATTAGGTTCCTTCCGTCAGATGCCAGGGCCCCCATCTGCCGGGGGCTGGGCGCTGAGAGGTGAACAAGATGTCATCCGTTCTTACGCTCAGGGAACTTGCAGTCCTGGACAGGAGACATCAACAATTAGACAAGTAAATAAGTAACTACAAATATGGTATAAGCTGTGTTTAGTGCCTTGGAAGAAAAGAATGTGGGCTGTGAGTGAGAACAACGGAGCTGGGGAGAAGGGCTTCTGCGGGGTGGAGTCCGGGAAGGCTTCTTGGAGAAGGTGTCTTCAGCTGCTGGAGGAGAAATCACCAGCAGGTGAGGAGCAGGAGGGGAGGAGGGAAGGTGGCTGAGTAGCCGTGGGGAGGGGTGGGCAGAGGGGTAGGTGAGGCTGTTCACGCCTTGCGGGCTTCCTTAAAGGGCTTGTATTTTCTTCTTGGTGCACCGGGAGGCAGCCAGCGGGTTTGAAGCCTGGAGCGAGAGCCAGCTGGCTCCTGCTGGCTACTCAGGGCGTGAGGAAGGAGCCAGGCTGGGGGTGGGCAGGCCTGTGGAGGGTTCAGGGTTTGCTTCCGAAATGGACTGAACAGTGCTTGGTGCTGCGTTGAAGGTGAATGTGTCGGGGGGCGGGAGGGCGGGGGGCGTCAGAGACGACTCCTGGGTTTGCCGCTGGCTCCTGGGCTCCACCAACCGGACGGGAGGAGAGGCAGCTGCCCGTGGGTCACGTGGAGACTCAAGGACGCAGCGGGGTGGATGGGGGCCGGCGGCTCCGAAGGGCCGGGGCTTGGTGTTCACGGCGGAGGAGGGGGGTGGATCTGGCCCAGGAGAGGGTACGCAGAGGGGCCAGTCCAGGCTTTTAGGGTCTCTCGTATGGGGAGGTTGCACAGTGGGGCACCTAGAACAAAGCACAGCCAAGACATGGGGCAAACCTGGGCAGCGCCTGCGGCCGGGGGGGGGGGCCGGGGCCGCTGGAAGAGGACACCAGAGGCTGTGGGAAGTGAGGTGAGAAGAAAGCATGAGGTAGCATTTGGGGAGGGAGAGAGGGAGTGGGTAGGGAACTGGAGCAGGACTGTGGACAGGCGAGCGTGGATTTATGGCGACATCAGATCGCCGACTGTGGTCCTTTAACCGGGAGGCGGGGATGGTCATTCACAGGAGAAGGTCACTTTGACCGGAAGGCTTGAGGAGGGGCCCCTGCACGGAGGAGCAGGTCTCCCAACTGCCTTTTGCCATATAATGTTCGTTAGTATGAATTTTCCTAAGTGAGACTAAAAGCAAGTGTTTAGGAAACATTGACATATGTCATTGGAAAACCATCCTATAAGGTAAGTCCTGAAACTGAGGCACAGAGAGAGATTATTTAGCTCATCTAAGATCCCAGGCTAAGAAGTTATGCAGCTGGTGTTTGAACCCAGGAAAGTCAGGTTCTAGAGTCTGGGTTCTCGGCCATATGCTACGGGCTCTGCGGCCTCCCTGGTGGTTGTTCATTGCACCCCTTTAGGAGAGCCGTGTTGTAAGATGGAATTGTTTCAGAAACTTCCCTTAGTCTGAAGCACCACTTCTCCCTGAAGTAGGGCGTCTCTCTCACCTCTTGTCATGTGAATATGGTTTACATGGTTAATTTCATCTTGCAAGCTGGGATGAGGCTGTGAGTGTGTCGGCCCGTCCCCAACTTGCCACCCCAGGTCGATGCAGACCAGTGTCCGTCACCACAATGAGTGTGCAGCCTGACCTCCCGAGGCCCCCACGTCCGCCAGCAGCGCTGTGCACCACTAGTAGGTTGCGTGTTTTCTGCTGTATCTTTTTAGGCATCTAGATCTGAGTGGCCAGTTACAGAAAGAGGAATGAGATTCTTTTCCCCTGTTAGATTTAATTACAGGTCAGCCTCCCCTGAAAGATAGGCATGATGTCGGAAAAAGAAGGGTTTCTGTGTGCCAGAAATTGCTCAATGCATTCGTAAACCAAACTGGATGAAGAGTACAGACCTACCGTGCTTAAGCTTTACATAAAATTTATCATCTTGGATACTTTTAAGTGTGCAGTTCAGTAATGTTAAGTATATTCATATTGGATGAGTCTCCAGAATTCTTTTGATCTTGAAAAACTAACTCTATGCCCATTAAACACTAACTCCCCGTTGCCCCCCTCTCTTGAGACAGCCTTTGGAAACCACCATTCTGCCTTCTCTCTGAATTTGACACCTCTGTGTGCCCCATAATAAGTGGAATCATGTGTATTTATCCTTTTATAAGTGGCTTATCTTACTTAGCATAAAGTCCTAGGGTCCATCATGCCATATGGCATGTGGCAGAATTTCTTTCCTTTTTAAGGCTGAATAATATTCCATTGTACGACTGCACCACATTTCATTTCTCCACTCCTGTCAGTGGACATCTGGGTTGTTCCTACATTTCGGCTATTGTGAATGAAGCTGCTGTGGACACGGGAGGACACCACACTAAAGATTCTGCTCTTTTCCCCACCTATTTGGAAGCAATCTCTCCTACAAGAGTGATTTATAAAGGGAAGGGAGGTTGCTTTGAATGCAATGATTACTCATCAAATGTGGTGCCTGAAAGTCCACATTTCAAGGGAAATGAGTGATTTCCTGTCTGTTGGAAAGAAGCAATTCTAGGGTTTGTTTTTTTTTTGATGTGTGTGCAAGCAACTGGCTAAGGAATTACTTAATCCTCATGGGCCAACTTACCAACCTTTATTCTGTTTCTTGCTCCACCATCTATTTCCATCAATAGTGGTGCCCACTGATTAACACTACCCGGAATACCCTTCCAGTACACATATACATATTTGTTTCTACATATGATATGAACATATCATCATTCAAAACTGTATTTTTTTCCCCTGATAACAAAAAAAGAGCACCTGTGTGAAAAAATTTACAAAAAATTGTATTCAAATTACCTGTTAACCTGCCACCCACAGATGACCTGTTCATGCCTGGTGTGTAGGACATGCCCAGTGTGGGTGGGTTAGACTCTATCCATTACGATTTGTTGCAGTGTACGTCTATATTGCCTCTCGTTTTCAATACTAGAGACCAAACTGCACATACTGTTTTGTATAAGTTTACTTTTTTTCACTAAATAATACATTATGAACCCCTCTCTTGCCACTGACTGGTATCCTGCATGCGACCGTGGGTGACCCGGTAGCAGGCGTTCGAAGGTGCATGTCGAGGTCTGTTGATGGCCACTCGTCAGAAGTCAGGTGTCCTGCAGGTTCTGTGTTGAGCATGATTTCTCTGCCAAAAATCTTAACAGGGAAGAAGAGTGGCATTTCCCTTGATGGCAGAAGAGCCAAGGAGTAGAAGTTAGCTCTGAATGACTTAACCGTGGCAAGAGAAGCTAGAAATAGAAGCCAGGTCACTCACTCCCTATGAAACTGATCTCAAGATCACTATCAGCGGAAATTATATTCCTTCATCTCCTGGGAGTGAGATTTTGATATTTCCCTAATGATAATTTCAATTCCATGTCTATTTCTTTTTTTTCCACTAAGAAAATGAAAACGTTCCAGGCTTCCTTGGGAGACCTTTGGATCTTTCCGCACAAGGTTGGAAAGCTGTGCGGCCACGTCACAGGCAGAGCTGGGACCGCCTGCCCCCCTCACTGAGAGTCCTCAAGGCTGACTTTTTCAAAAGCTGTTTGGAAGTGCAGGGCCTGTTTTATTTACCAGATGCCTCCTTTTGGGCAGTTTTATTAGCTCATTCAAAATACCAGCCTTTGAAAAGGCTAACAAGGTGCTATCCTTGTGGAAATCGTGTTGGTTAGATTCTGACTACTGTAATTGGCATAGTGTCACTTTGGGGCTGATTGTGTTGGGGGTTTGGAGGGGCTGATTATTTTGGTGTATTTAGTCATTCAGCAGGTATTTATTGTGCATCTAATATGAGTTAGTCTTGGAGCTAAGGCGCCGAGTTGCTTAACAGAATCAGACCGTCTAAGAAAATCCATCAGGACCGTGCAGGGCTGTAATGCCAGAGCAGATGCCCGGACACCATGCATGCAGGAAGGACTCTGCGTGCAGAGGGCATGAGAGGGAAGAGGAAAAGTCCACTCCACACCAGGCCTCCTGCAGCCTGCCGTGGGCCCTGGGCAAGCTCATTGGGTGTCTTTGTCTCACTGGAGGGAAGGGTGTGTCTGGGGGCATGGAAGGACAGTGCAGTGGCCAGGGCTTGTGCCCTTCCATCCATTCTCTCACTTAAAAGCAACAGGCAGATTCCCATCTGTGTGACGCCCATGGCTGTGTGTTGGGACAGATGACTGCAGTTCCCGGGACTGCCTCTGCTCCTTTTGACCCTGAGGCCCCTCAGGGCCACCTAAGGGCCAGCCCTGGGGCATCTGATGGGATTGATGCCAGTTTGACCCTGGAGAGTGAAAACAAAACAAGAGGTGTGGAACTTGAACAGATATTTGCCCATCCATGTTCATCACAGCATTATTCGCAAGAGTCAAAATATGGAACCAAACCAAGTATTCACTGATGGATGAATGAACAGGTAAAAAAAATATGGTAAATACTGTTCAGCCTTAAAAAAGGAGAGTCTGACGCCCGCGCAGAATGGGTGAACCTTGAGGACTATATGCTAAGACGTCAAAGGGCAAATACTATATGGTTCCATTTATGTGAGGTCCCTTCATAGGCGCATTCACAGGGGCGGAAAGGAGACTGGTGGTCGCTGTCAGGGGTGGGGGCCGGTGGTGAGGGGGATTGGGAGTTAATGTTTACTAAGGCCAAGGACTTGCAGTTGGGGATGATGAGAAACGTTTAGAGGTGGATAGTAGTGATGGCTGCACAACAATGTGAATGTATTTAATGCCATAATTAATGCACTTAAAATGATCAAAATGGTCATTTTTAGCCATTAAAATGGCTATGTATATTTTACCACAATAAAAAAAAGATTTTTAAATGGGGAGGGGGAAACAAACAAACCAGGGCGTAGAGCAAAGCTGTACCCCAGGCTGGGGCTGAGGGCGTCCCCAGCCGCTCCCCGTCCTTCCGTCTCCAGCCCCCGCCCCCCACCCCCTCTGGGGAGCAGCCGGACTGGTGCCCGCTAGGCTCCGGCACCTCCAGACCCCATCTCGCGGACACCTTCAGCCTGTCATGTCAGCCAGTTCACAACGGGGCTGCCCAGTCTGTCCGGAAAACATTTCTGTCTGATGCTAATAGAGCCCTAGAGCCCCGAGAGTGAAGCTTGCCCCGGCCCAACCCGAGATTCCAACGTTAATTGTTTTTGTAAAACCAGTCATTCCTCCCCAGTTGGGTAAAGTCTCCTTATTTCTTTGGCAAAACAGCTTTCATTTGAAAATAGACTTTGAAGTTTGTTTGAAGCTAAAAGAGCTTTCTTTTCAAATGTAGCAGAAACAGAGCTTCACTTCTTTTGAAACACCCTTTCTGAGAACTCCCCAGGTTTGGAAAGGGCCGTGGGCAGATGTCCTGTTGCTCAGATCAGTCGCGAAGGGGTTTGAAGCGTCAGGGGACCCGCAGAGGCCCTCCTGAGACCGCGGGGCAATCCTGTTGGCTTCGCCTTATTGGAGACGGCCGCCGTGCGGGGTCACGGGCACCTGCCTGGGCATGGCAGCGGCTGGTGGCCCTGTGGGGCAGCCGGCCCCGGGAGAGGACTTGCTGAGCGGGCCTCCATCTGCCCCGCGCCCCTCCGGAAGGCGGCCCCACTGAGACACGCACGTTGTGGGCCGTTAGTCCTGGAAGTGGCGGGACTCAGGAGCGAATCTCCCTTTCACCAAGTGCCTCCTCAGACTTAGTTTAGAAGCTGCCCTGTCCCTCACCTGCCGCCTCCTGGCTCTGTGGCCCTGGGCAGGTCAAGTACCATGTTGGAATTTCAGTTTCTTCATCTGCAAACGGGAGTCAGAATAGCACCCACTTTACAGGAGACCTGTGGGAAGTGCACGCAGAGACGTCTGTAAAGCCCTTAGGTGATGAGCTATGTACCCGTGAGTAGGGCCTGCCTGCTGTCCCATCTGGGCTGGTGCCCTTCCTGAAGATGCCCTTCCTGAGAGCCTTGGTGCTGCTTTAGGGAGAGTCTGAGCAACACGCAGAATGAATGTCCTCTTTCTTTCATGCCTTCCCTCTGGCCTCTGGGGGTTGGGCAGCAGGGGAGCTTGTGAGCTTTTTAAGCTTGGTGTGTCCGAGTTCCAAGGCCACACACCCAAGGCTTCTCCGGGGATGTGTTGATGGGCCTTGGGCCCGTTTATGCCTCTTATGCTTTTTATTAGTCTAAAAGGAGAAGCCAGACTGCTGGGTTTTTATGAACCTGGAAAAATGGGCTCTTGATGATTCTGAGGCCTTAAATCTTGGAGCCGATTTAATAGGCACAGTCCAGCATCAGAGCAAGCCTTCATGTCCTGATGCTCGACTAGGTTCAGTTTCAAAGGACACATGTCAAAATCCAGGAACAGAAGCCTTCCAGACTGAGGTAGAGGGCCAGGACCTATGTGCAGGGCTGTTTCTGTAGAACAAAGGTTAGGACCACGTTTTCCTGCACATGTTAGTTGCAAAGGTGAGAGTTTGCTCATCCCTTTAGAGATGAGCAGATAGTGCTGTGTTTTGGGGCCCATGGGTTTTGCTAAACACGACCTGTACACCTGGGCTGTGCGTGGTCTCCTCACCTGGCTTGGTGGTCTCCAAGGTCTGTCCTGGTGCTGACAGCCAGGAAGCCCTCCTTCCCACTCGCCTAGGGTCCTGCCCGCTGTCCTTGCCCCCACAGCACCGTGGACCCACTGTCAGCGCACTCTCCAATTTTGTAATTCTCTATTAATGTGTCTCCTCACTAGGTTGTGTTTTATTTTAATTGAAGTATAGTTGATACACAGTATTATATTGTTTCAAGTATGCATCTAGGTTGTTCTTGAAGGCAGGGTCCATGCCCTGTTCATTCTTCGTGTCCAGCACCTTGTCATGGCTGCTTAACAAGTAATAGGTGGATGATCGAGTGTACCAAGGAATGGTAGTTTATAATTCTGGTGAGTTTGGTCCCAGGTGGTAGACATGATATATGTTCTTCTCATCAGCTCTGCTTGTCTTTATTCCTGCTTCCATTTCTTGGTAAAGCTTTACAAAGTTTTTATTTTTTGCTGCTCTCTGTTCCCTTTGGATAGATCAAAAGTGCCGTCTTTAGGAATCTATCCAGTTTTTCAGAGAGGGCATTCCCTTGTGTTCTGGTGTTGCTGTGTCATCCCTCAGGTTTTCCAAGAGTCCTGCCACTTCTAGCCTCCTGGGCCTGGGCCCCCATGGAGCAGAGCTGAAGGCCCCTACGTCCTCAGCAGGCGCCTTTCCACTGCATGCACCCCCTCCAGAGCTCTGGCTCCCCACGACCCCACCAGCCTTGCATCCCTGCTGGACCAGGCATGGCTCAGAGCTCACCTATAGCCCAGGCTCTGGCCTGTATTTGAACCAGTCTTGAAGTTTTAGAGGTGTGTTTGCCCTGTCTCCATACTAGGTCCTGAGCCTCCCAGAATGGGAATTGAGCCTTACCTTTCTTTACTTGTCATGGATGCAAAAGAAGGTCTTGGGGATCAATGCCTAGGACAGTGAATGTTTGTGCACATGGGGTGATGACAGTGATAACAATGACAAGGACAACTTGCCCAAAGTCACGTAGCAGAGACAGATTTGGATCTGAACCCTGCCCTGTTACCCTTGTTAACACCATCCTTTGCTTGGTAACAGTGGTTTCTATCTTTTCTTGGGATCACATAGACTTTCTTTTAGAAAAGAGGAGAAAATAGACATGTACACACACTTTGAAGATGTCTTTTTTTTTCTGATAATACAATCTTATATTAGTTTCAAGTATACAACACAGTGGCTCTAACAGTTATTCATACTTTTGAATCCTTGCCTCCTACTGGTACAGCTATCATCTGTTAACACAGGAAGATATTACAGAATCATTGGCTATATTCTCCATGCTATACTACCATCCCCCTGACCAACCTACATTATGATTGAGAATTTTTGTGCCCCTTTATCCCCTTCAACCTCCCTTCCCACCCACCCCAACCCTTCCCCCATGACCACCAGTCCCTTCTCAGTGTCTGTGAGTCTACTGCTATTTTGTTTATTCTGTTTTGCTTTGTATTTGTAGTACACAAGTGAAATCATGTGGTATTTCTCTTTTACTGCATGGCTTATTTTACTGAGTATAATACCCTCAGGCTCCATCCATGTTGTTGCAAAAGGCAGGATTTCTTTCTTGTTTTTTAATGGCTGAATGATACTCCATTGTGTATATGTACCACATCTTCTTTATCCATTCATCTATTGATGGACACTTAGGTTGCTTCCATATCTTGGCTATTGTAAATAATACTGCAGTAAACATAGAGGTGCATGTATCTTTTCAATCTGGGATTTTGTTTTCTTTGGGTAAATTTCTAGAAGTAGAATTACTGGGTCAAATGGTATTTCTGTGTTTGGTTTCTTGAGGAACCTCCATACTGCTTTCCACACTGGCTCCCCAAATCGACATTCCCACCAGCGGTGTAGGAGGACTCCCATTTCTCCACATCCTCACCAACACTTGTTTTTTCTTATCTTTTGGATTATGGCCATTCTGACTGGTGTGAAGTGCTTTGCATATGACTTTAAAGGTACACAGAACCCCTACGAGATCCAGGGACCCCTGTTTAAGGGTTCCGTCTTGAAGATGACACCACTGAACACCACTGTACATCCTTAGGAATATGAAATGGCAGCTGATTGCATTTACTTTAGCCCATTGTTTTATGAAGACATTGGCTGAAAAAGTATATTCCCCACCTCCCAGATTGTTAAAATATATTATTTTCCACAATAACCATGTGGTGTAACACCAAAGCCCTGGCATACCTGGCCATTCACACCTCTGGGGTAGGCTTTTGCCAGAGAATCCAATAAGCAGTTGCATCCACATTACATCTAAGTGAATATTCATGTGCAGCTCTCCTGCTGTAGGTTCATTTTGGAAACCTTTCCTGAGCAGCCTGGTAATTAGAACTGTGGTTGCTAATTCTGTATATGGTGAGGCAGATGCATTAATAATATATTTTCAAAGGGCCCTGAACGATCTGTTAAAAAATTAAACTACAGACTGAAGCACCTCAGAGGGTGTGTTGTCTTTCTACTTGCTCCTTGGATGGCCTGAAGGTGCTCCCGTGTTCTCTTCTAGGAAACAGCATTAGCCTTTAATAAAAAGGGAATCATTTGCAAGTGTGTCTTAATGGCAAGTTATGAAAATTGAAATCTCAGCGCTCCAAACAGACAGTACTTTGATGTGTGTGTAACAAGAGGTTTCCTTTTGGACCTGTGGGGATGCAGGGACAGAGTTGGGGACTGTGGGCCGCCAGAGGTGCTGGGTGATGCAGGCCTGGAGGCAGGGTGGACGTGCACCTGTGGGAGACGCAGGAGCAATGACGTCCCCCTGAAAGTGATGTGCGGGCCTTGCTGTGTTGAGGGTCTCCAGGCCCCCTGCCTTCTGTTCTCACTGGGAGCCTGCTGCTGAGGGCCGCGAACAGTCCCCAGAAGCCAGTCTGACCCACACCTCCAGCACGGGAAGGTCTGGGCCCTATCCTTGCTCTCCTGCTACTTAGCTCTTGTCTGGGCAGGTCAGCTGAGCTCTCAGTCTTCGTAGCTCAAGTCAAGGGAAATTGAACCAGACACACAGTTTTCAAAATTTCCAGAATTACGTGGCGCTCTAAGGATCAGCAGGGACTGTAGGAGTTCCAAATGGTTGATTCATTTTCACTGTGTAATTTTTCCCAGTACAGATTTTTCTTCATATATAGACTTTATGTATCATATATAGATATTTTAACAGCTTGATTGAGATATAATTCATACACCATCTGTTTAAAGTATACTCTTCAATGATTTTTTCATATATTCACAAAGTTGTGCAACCATCTCCATGATCTAATTTTAGAATATTTTCATTACCCTAGAAAGAGAGCCCATGGCCATTAGCATTCACTCCCCAGTCCCCCCCCAACACACACACACCAAGTCCTAGGCAACCAGTAATCTACTTTCTGTCTTTGGATGTCTTTATGGATTTTCCTAGTCTGGGCAGTTCATGTAATTGGAATCATACACTATGTAGTTTTGTAACAGGCTTCTTTCACTTAGCATGTTTTCAAGGTCCATCTAGGTCATAGGATGTAATCAGTACTGCATTCCCTTTTTTGGCTGAATAATATTGCATTTCATTCGTCCATTCATTAATTGATGTACATTTGGGTTGTTTTTACGTCTTGCCTATTATAAATAATGCTGCTATGAACATTCGTGTATAGATATTTCTGTGGGTGTGCTTTCATTTCTCTTGGGTTATATCTAGGAATGGAGTTGGCAGGCATATGAGGGAATTCTATTTTTAACATCTTGAGGTATAATTTATGTGAGTATATATTATGTAATTATTATGTGTAGATACAGTTGTACATAAAGGGTTTTTAAAACTGCAATAAAATACCAACCCAATAGTGTTATATAACAGACCCTATCACACTGGTGTCTATCTGTACATCAATTATGCATTAACTAACTTGTGCAGCCAGAGGAAGTTGATTTTGTGCAGCTAAGCCTCACCTGCCACATCTATTTAATTGAATTGGATCTCGAGCTATTTAAAAGTGATTACCATGGACACCTACTTATCTCTGTCAGGATTATCTCCGTACTGTACAAGCAAAACCAAAAGAAATAAATTAGATCTGAGGTTGACCTTAGACTAGAAATGTCATCCATAACTCCTGAATTTGTCTATACATCAAAATAGCTTCACTGCTCTAGTAGTGATTGAGTTATAAGTGAATTTTATGTATTCAAATTTATAAGATCTAAAGTTAATCTGTTTTATATTTGGGGATTTGTCATAAGATTCAGTTTGGAAAAAAGCATTCTGCTGCTCCAGAGAAGTTTGAACATCAGTGATCGGATGGTGTCTGGCATCCCACCTTTGGTTTTAGGTCTCATTCCTGATACGGCGTGGGCTTCTGCTGGCTGGCTGAGGGTCTCAGAAGAGTCCCTCAGAGCAATGTTAATCTGACTCCCTGGAGCAGTTCAGATCCATCCTCGCCCCTCGTGGGCCACATGTAGCTGCAGACAGTTGTCCGTGCTGCCCTTAAGTATTTGTTGAGCATCTACAAGGTATTGTGCTAGTCACTGAAGGGGTTTCAAAGACAGAAAGACATAGTTCTCTGTCTTCAAGGTACCTGCAGTCAAAGGATGTAAAATAAGAATAAAAATCAATCATTCTATAAGTATCTAGACCACGAATATTTCCAAGTATGGTAAAAGTACCAAATGCTATAGGAATTCAGAAAATGTCAGGGACAGCAGGACAGGTGGCATTGCCCTGTGCCTTGGGAGGATGGTCCGATTTGGGTGGCTGGAGAGCAGGTGAGGCAGCATCTGAGTTTTCTTTTAAACTAAGATTTGCCCCCCTTGGGGCATGCCTTATCCCCATAAACTCCTCATGAGCCCAGTGATTCCTCTGTGCTCAACCCCCATTCAGCTTTCAAAAAAGGGAATAGACACCAGTGTCCAAGGAGAAACAAGGCATTTTTTTGTAAAAAGGCTTCCAGAAAGGAATGAGATCGTTTGAGCCCCCTCGGTAGGAAAAGGGACGCTACTGCTTGCAGCTGGACAGACGAGGAAGCATTAGTCTTCATTTCCATAAGCTGCTGTTGAGCATGGGCCATGGTTAATCTGAAAAACTAGAAAATAAAGATTGATGAAACCCCATCAATCCCAAATTTGTTATAAACAATTGCATATTGTTTCTGAGTTCTCCAAATCCGTTTCTATTGAAGAACGCCCTTCAGAACAGAGAAAGGTCAAGCTGGAAACCGAGGGAGGCACTCAGGGGAGCCATCATGCTGGAAAGCAGCCTCTTGGAAGTCCCGTTAAATACCAGCACGGAGGTAACCAGCCTGGCCTGGCTCCCTGCTCCAGTGACGTCTCAGCTCTTCAGGACTGGGGAGCCAGGGAGAATAGTTTGCCTCCAGGGTTTGACCTTCTTCTGTCCATTTCCCGTTTTTTGGGCTGCAAACCCATAGAGTTAGGGGAGAGAGCCCTCATTTTACTTTCTAATGAAAAATAAATGTGTATCTGGCTTAGAAAGTCTTTGGCATGCAAAGGCATTTGTGCAAAGCACCATTAAGTCCTCCTGGTGTTTGGGAGAGAAAAGTGAGGTCACCGATGCTCAGGCCATTGTCAAGGTCGGACGTGTAAGAGGAGGCCCTGTTCTGAGTACAGAGGACAAGATCCAGGATAAACATGCTTCCTGCAAAAGCTGGAGATGAGTGGAGATTGTGGGTCCTTCAGACACCACTCAGGTGCCCACGGGCATGGGAACGGGGTGCAGTTAACCTCTGTCAAGGAAGCAACTCCAGCCTGGGGGTCTACCCCTTCACTCCCCCACGGAAGCCCTGCAGGTGTCCCTACACCTCCTTTGGTCTTCTGGCGTCACAAGGAAATGCTGCCGGAGTGCACACACCTGTGTGAAGTGCATGCATTTGTCCCACCAGCTGTGGAGCCAGCCCAGCGCCAGCCCCCATCTCCACATGTTCACTTGGCCCTTGGGGTCTCTCCAGCTCCGCCATCCGGTCAGGTGCCCGTCTCCTGGCTCCTTCCTGCCTTTGCTTCAGGGAATTCTGTTTCTCCACAAACCTAGTGTTCCATCCTGTTCAGCTCCATCCAGTTCAGCTCCCAAGATCATGTGGGTAAGAAGTCCATCCTGAGTTTACCCCTCCAACCCCCAGCGCTACCCTCCTCCAAGAGGAGCTCTCCTTGCGTCTTCCCAGTTAAATGTTGGCTCTCCTTTGAGCTCACTCGTGCCCTCCCCTGCCTCCCACACGCCACACCTGGTCTGTCCTGTCCCTAAACTCATTTCCCAGCCACCCTCCCCACAGGCTCAGGGGATCCCTTTCACAGAGAGCACTTGAATTTGATTTCTGGAATTCTTTAGTCCACCCAGAACATACACGAGTTGACCCCAAACCCCTTAGACTGGTTACCTTTCTATTTTGAGAGGTTTTCTGTTGCTCATATCTCCCTCCCACCCTCACCATGTCCTGGCTGGGCTCTCACTTGTCCCCCACCGTGGGTATCCAGCACACTCCAAAGCAAGGATAATGTCTTTCATCTTACCTGCTGCACAAAACCTAAACCTTTCTGGATCCCGATTTTTTTTTTTTTTTTGACCAATACACCTGCACATGTGGTCAGCTTTCTCCTTCCAGCTGCAGGATGGATCTGGAGTGAGGCTGTGGAGGAATTAGAATGCAACACTGTCATTTAGCCCATGGCCCTGGGCCGGCGGCCCCTTTGTTTCCTGAGACCCCAAGGATGCCACAGGAGACCGGGCAGGTGCCTGTGGGTCAGCCAGGTCTGCTGTGTCTGCCGCTGTTTTCTCACTTTCCGGTCTAGTCCCTTTGTTAGAGGGAATCACTGGGGATCTTCGGATTGGGGACTGACATGATGGAAAGGGTGTTCTGTAAGACCAGTAGGGTGGTGGTGGGCAGGGTGGATGGGGGATCTGAGGAGTGACTGCTGGGCCACTGCTAGAACCTGCTAACAAGTCCACCTCTGAAGAGCCCTCAACACTGAGGTGACTTCACACCTTGGTTTTCCAGGATTTGGCGAGTCTGATGAGAACCCTGAAACAAAAGTAAACTTGGACGAGTGCCTCTGTCGTCCTTGTAGGCATTTGGAGTCTTGACCCAAGTATAAAAATGTAGAAACAGATCTTACTTGATCAAGCTTATTGGCAGCTGTGGATGTATGGATTTCAACGTTTGATTTCTGTCTGATCCATCAGCTGGAGACTCTAAACCGTGGTCAGATTAAAAATCAGTTTCCTAGCAGTTTGTTTCTTGATCTGTGTGTCCCTTTTTTTTCCCTTAGAGATAATCTAGTTTCCTTTCTTTACAAAGAAGACTCCTATACACTGCTAGGGATTTTGAATTGCTTCCCTCCCATACTGGGTATGGAACTAGCTTTGGCTCATAGACTTGGGGAGAGGAGGTTTTGCTTTGCTTACGCCAGCTGGGTGCCCTTTGCTCATAAGCATGACAGGGGCTGACTGGTCTAGACAGGGTGCTCTGCTGGTCGCCCTGCCCCGGGACCTGGCCCGGCCGGTCTGCCCCTGCACTGGCAGATTCCACAGCTTTTCTCGGGATCACCTCCACCATCTAAAAAGCAGCCGTTGCCAGGTGAGCAAGGAAGGGTCATGGTCTGTTTCATTACCACCTCTGCTCTGATAAAGCTTTAGATCCATGAAAAGGAGAACTAAGCGTGTGTCTGATGAGCTGAAGCCAAGACCATATTTGCTTGAAGAGGCTACACAGCTTCTATTAAGAGGTGACAGCTGACTTTTCTTCCCACATTTGTGAACACATATGTATTGGTGCAAAACAGTTTGCTTCTCCAGGGAGCACAATCTGATTTGACTTCTGTTAAAGGAGCATCTAGAATCTTGGCTTTACATTTTGCCAAATCATGAATAAAGTTATCATAACTTCGTTGCTGGATCTGGAGAGCGTGCTAATGGTCCTGTGGCCTCCAACAGCTTAAAGCTGTATTAGAGAAAGGAAACAGCACTGGGGTGTTGGAGGTACGTTTGGCTTTAAGAACGCTTGGTATTTGAAATCCAGCATTTCATGAAGACTTATCAATGAAAATACAATTCTTGGATATATAGAGTTTCTAGGGCTCCTTTAATAGTAGACTCCCTTGGTAAATCTGTTTACAAATTGTGGATGTATACTCTGCCTTTTAGGACTGCCTTTTGTGCGTGAGCCGAACACTATTTCCAGAGTGGAAGACTATGTCTGTGATGTGGAGGTACAAGAACTACTGGAGGGTGGGATCTAGGACGTCTTACAAAGGGATTTTCTGTCTGCCAGAAAGGCCACCCCTGCTTGCTGGGCTAGTGAACGCCACACCTTTTCTTTCTGGGCCCTGATTGGGCCCCTAGAAGCTTTGCAACTCTTAAGTCAGAAAAGGAGGCTAAGAGATGAAGGCTTCTTTAGTCTCCAGGGTGAAGTGGGGGTGCTTACCGTCCAGCCCTGCCTGGCCCCAGCCCTCTAGCTCCCACTGTACCCAAGGTAGTAGGCTTTGTGTCCTGACAGTCGTCCACCGCTCTCACGGCTGCAGCCTGACATGTCAAAGGCTGCTGGGCGTCCGGGTGTCGGGAGCAGGCACAGGGGGTGGGCTTGGAGCCCTAATCCTGCTGCTGGTCCTTGATCTCCCCCCCCCCTTCAGGTCCTGGGAGCGGTCAAGCATGGGCCCTGTGTGCTGGCCACCTTCCACACTTGCTGGTCCAAAGCCAGAGACGGGAACCCAGCCTCAGAGATTGCTTGCCAACTGGGGACAGAACAGGACTCTCTTTGCTCCCATGCTTGTGTCCTGCTCAGATGCTGCAGGTGTCACCAGGGGTGGGGCCAGATTCCAGCTTTGTCCCGAGGCAGCACGCTCTTCCCTGCTGCCTTTGTTTCTCCAGAGACAGATGCTTCCCAGTTTCAATCACAGGCGTGTGTGTGTGTGTGTGTGTGTGTGTGTGTGTGTGTGTTTACATTAATAATAGAGGTGAAGCTTGAAAAGAGTCTGAAAGGACATAAACCAAATCTTAGCAGGGTGCTCTTTGAGCACTGGGATTTGCAGGTCATTTCTTCAGTTTCTGCTTCATACATTTCCTTCTTTGAATATATATATATATATATATATATATATTATAGTGACAGGTATTATTTTTATAGCCACAAAAGCAATAAAAATTCCATTTGGAAAAATGAATGTTACATCAGCTCAAACAGAAGAAACCCATTTTAGACAGATCACGCGTATACCTGTGAGCTGCCCAGCTGGGCTTGGTGGGGACTGTCAGGCCTCCCCAGCTGCCCCACCCGCTTCTGTCTGCCCTGACTGTTGTTGGGTGAGGCATCGGGAAGCTTTCTGAGGATGATTTCTGGGCTTCTGTTGATCAGACCAGGAGCTTGTGTATCACATAGAGGGCCCACTCATGACTGTGGGTAGGAATGCATTGAGTTGGAAAGTCGGGCACTCTCTGGAAAAGCCCACGAGCACCCATCTGCCCGATGGTGGAGTTTGTTCATTTATTGGGCCAGCCCTCATTGAGTACCTACTGTTTGCTAAGCATGCTCCATCCCTAGGGCTGCCCAGGTGAGGACAGCGGAGTCCCTCTCCTGAACAGCTCTGTCCAATGTGGTTCAGTTTGTCTGGGGGAAGGAGCTGGTCAGTGGAGGACTGACGTAGCAAAGCAAATAAGTGGCAAGTGTGTGGGTGTCTCATGCTGTATTCATGAGTTATTTCTGTGGTTGGGTTGCATTTTTGTTGTGTCTTGGTCATAATAACTGTGAGGGGATCTGAGGTCATCCCGACCTCGGCTTGCACATCGCCTGAGTGGCGGAGGCGTCCACAATGCCCTCACCTCCCTCACCCCTGTGAAGAGGTGGCTGTGCCTTCTGGTGGCCCGATGTGCAGCCAGGGCGGGGGCTCCTTATGGGGGGAGACCCAGCGCTGCCTGGGGAGCTGCCTTTCTGGGAGGATAGCATGGCTGGTCCAGACGGCCTGGACCCCCTCCTGCTCTCAGAGCTCATGTTTTTCCCCCAGAGATTTCTAACTCTGTTCCCCTGGGACTCCAGCGTGCAGCCAAGGTGGGGAGCATTGGTCCAGCCCGGCTTCCCCATTTGACACTGTTGCAGAGGCCAGGGGGTCACCTTCCCCGTCACATGCTGGTCCTAACTCTTGGGCCAGAGCTGTCCCCTGTGGTGCCCACTGCCTGATGCTTTCAGGCCGAGCTGCTATCCCAGGTCACCTCATAAGGGGATTGGCCTTGACAGCTGGACCCCAGGAGGACCCTGCCTGGCCTTCCCAGTCAGCAGGGACAGCAGTGAGCCCAGAGTCCAGCTCCGGTGCGGCTCCTCTGGCATGGCCCCCCTCTGGGCACTCCGCTTACCAGGCTAAGAGGTGGCCCTTTTCCAGAAGCCCTGAGCACAGCTCCCACCTTTCCCCACTCTCCCCGGGTCCCCAGAATCACTGCCCACTGGCTGACGACATAGCTGTGGCCAGGGGGCCTTTCGGATGGCCAAGCACTGGGCCTGAGAGTCCCTGACCCCCATCAGTCAGTGTGAAGGACAAGTCACTGCTCCTGTCCTGAAGATGGAACCAGGGACATTTTTCCACCTAAAAGCCATTTCAGAAATACTCGTCCTGGGTCTTGCCTCGTCCAGTCCTCTGTCACTCCAGGCACATGTTTCTCTGTGTGACTTTTCCTCACTTCTCCAAGTGACCTTTCCTTAAGCTTTCAGTGTAAGTACATTTATTTTGACTACCACTGTGACCAGCCCTGCGTTCCAGGAACACATGGTGACTTGCGCTGCAGTGAACCATTAGCCCTGATGGTAGGTGGGTTAATTTGGTCCAAGTAGGTATATACAGATAATCCACTGGTCACAGACTAGCACTTCCTCACTGAGGCAGAGTTAGGCATTCAAAGGAAAATGTTCTAGAATGAGCCTGGGGCTTTAGCAAGGCTGACTGCCCTACGAGCATTGAATAAAAGCCATATGGGCCTCAAAAGTTCATGGCCAGTGAAGGGCCCAAGTTAAAAATGTCAGACAGGGCAGGACCCCTGAGTTCAGGGCGCTCATTCTGAATGTTAATAAGGGGGCATGCTATTCTGGTCCAAGGCAACTATTCTTCCTCAGTCAGTAAATTATGCAACGACCTCTGCTTGTTAACTGTGCCCAGTAAGTGTTTATGTGGTAAGGGATTCAGTTTATGAGGCAGATGGCAGGGTGAAAAGGGCCCTCTGAAGGTCGGCCCCTGCCCTCGGCCTTCCCTCCCATTGCGGCTCTGTATAGGGGGCAAGGGGAGGGGTCGCTCCGTACCTTGGGAGGATCTAGCAGGGGGGGCAGGGGCAGAGGTGAGTGCCGGCAGGTCACCGTCGCAGGGCAGGCCCTGTGGCAATGAACAAGCCCTTTTTTATATAGGGGAGGCACGCATCCCAGCTTCGTTTTCGTGGTTCCGTTTCTTCACAGTGACTGGTTCTTTCCAAGTTCTGTATGTCCATCTCAAAGAATATAATGCTCAGTTCTATTCATGACGAAGGGAACCACATCTGCGGAATTTA
>JAQQAC010015530.1:9034942-9056587 GCA_029783875.1 Phataginus tricuspis | reverse complement strand
GGGGGCCGTGTTAGGGTGAACAGCGTGTAGCAGTGCGGTCAACGTGCAGGCTTGGGGGCAGGTGTCCCATCAGTCCTGGAAATGTTGGGAGAAGGCTGTTTCCTTGAAGGAGTCCTCCAAAAAGCTGCCTTAAAAGTCAAATTAGGGAGCTGGTTCTGGTCCAAAGTAATCAGTGAGAGTGGAGGAGAAGTGTTCTCAGGTGGCACCAAGTGGCTTTGGCACTTGAGCAGGTAAGGTCACCCCTGCCACACATGGGAAAATCGCTGAATGGAATTAAAAAGCCCCTGGTGTTGCAGGAGACCGTGAGGATCCATGGCCTTCAAGCAGTGTGGTATATGAGGTAAAAATAAAGTCCCTCCCTTCTGAGGGCCTCCAGGTGGTTAAGGGGCACCCAAGGAGGAACTGGGTGCTGTGTGCCTGGTTTATGTGCTGTCACCCTGTGCCCTCCTCAGAATCCACCCAGGCTGGTCTTCTGGCCTCTGCCCCTCCTCAGCCCTGCGACAGCACAGATGAGAGAGTAAAACTGGTTTATCTGCCTCAACACAGCCAACTCTAACCTACAGAATACTATGTTTAGTTTCCAACAAGTCCTGTGTAAATATAAAATCTTTAAAATAAGTTTGAAACCAAAGGAGTTTGGGCAGTTTAAGAAGTCTTTTCTTTCTCTCATGGACTTTTTTGAATTGAAAAAAGAAAAAGTTCTAATATTTACTTAGAAGCTTACTTGTTCCTAGGCACTAAAGTTAGCATAGCAGAAGGGATGTTTGTTGGGGAGTCAGGGGACTCGGATTGTCGGCCTGATTCTTCTACTAACTGGTCACGCAGCCTTGGAAGTTCCCTTAGCTCTCTGGGGCCTCAGCTTTCCCATCTGTGAAGTGGGGGTGGGGCACACTGGCTGCCCTCTGCAGCCCTTTCCCGCTCTCGGATTCTATGAAGTGACACTGAAGTGCTTTGGGAACTGTGGGAGCAGAAGGCTGTTCGCCCGACTTGCTTTTAAACTTAGTACATTGAACAAATGGTTCCAAGGCTTCTATTAAAAACCTTTTTGCATAATTAGGTGTGTCCTGTAATCAGTGCTAACAAGAAAGAGCTAATCTGTCATTAAATTAGTTTTTAATTGAATTCTGTCCTCATTTAATTTTGCATCACTGAAATGTATGTTTTCAAATGAATGGACATTTACACTCTAATGCAGGCGGCTTTGGAACTACTTCATTCTTTGCTTCACCTGCCGCGGCCTCAGCGCTCAGCCTTCCAGTGACCTTAGCAATTGTTGCTAACGTCACAATTCTGTCAAAGCATTTCTTAGATTCCCTGGTAGTTCAGTTGAACGCTTCAAAGAAAAAAAGAAAACAAGCGGCTTGCTCAAAGAAGGTCTGGCTTAGCCGCATATGCGGTTGGACTCGGGGGCTGGTATTGGAAGAAAGCACCTTTGTTAAGTTATTCTTTTAAATCTTGCTTTTTTCTCTTGCACATCATTTGGTAGTAAATGTTTCCTGTGCCGCCTAGAATTTCCAAGAATTGAGCATTTACAGTGAGAGGGTTTAGACTGAGGAGCTTTCCACTTGCCTGGTGGTTACCTGGTATTCTAGAAACAAGGACCTAGGACATCTCTACTTACTAGGCGTCCAGAGAAACCTCATTCATCTGCTGTAGAACTGGCAGCCTCTCACCACCTGCCTGTTTCCCAGCCTGCCCGGGGTGCTGGGTGCTGGCTGCTGCACCATGTAGCGCTCACTGCCACCGCCCCCGTCCTCGCTGATGCCAGCAGCCACCTGTGGACTTTTCTGCTGTTTTCAGTTCCAGCAGGAGGCTGGAGAATTTTGTGCTCAAAGGTGAAGGGCAACAGCACCCCTTTCTGCAGGCACAAGAGGCATGGAGCAGCTTAGGGTCATCCCTCCTTTGGGCTGCGATGGATACCAGCTTCTCGCCACTGGTGGAAACGGAAGGGTCTAGCTCACAGTCTAGCTCCTGGTCTGCTGCCTCAGACTGGCTGGCCTAAGGAGCTCTGCTTTTTGGGGACAAGCAGGGTAAGGGTTTGAACACTCCTGCATACTTGGCCCTATTCAGAAACCAATGGAAGCATAACTTTATGTTTTCAGAGATTTTCCTCTCCCCAGTGACTCCGTGTTTCTAAAACCTTCTGTGTGTGTGAGAGATAGGTGGGGGCCTTGGGTGGCCTGCAGAGTCCAACAGTCATTCTGGAAGTAGAACTGAGGCAGTTCAGGGTCCTGGGTCTGGTTCCAGAGGGCTGCCCAGGAAGGCGGACTGAGGCTCTATCCCCTTGAGCTCCAAGACTAGATGTGGGTTTGGAGGCCTGGAGCAGAAGGAGATTGTTGGGTACCGGCCCCTCTCCGAACCCTGCCTGAAGTCCTCAGGAGGCATCCAGTGAATGCTGTCAGGCAGGGCTCTGCAAGTCTTAAAAAAACCTATTTAAAAGCAAGAATTCAGGAGCCTTAAATAAGGGCTGCAGTTTTAAGAATAAGGGAGACAAACAGTAACAAAATATGTACGCTTTGTAAGGTGTTAATAGTCACTATTAATAATGTCTTAATAATCACAACACTTGAAATCTTTATATGAATATTTACATGTGGGAACATATATATGAATGTGAATACTTGCATTTGAACATGTTACCTGACAGTTTGTGAAGTCTTGTGTAAGTCACCACATTTATCCTCACGACAACACCAGGGAGGGCTCTGAAGTACCACTGGTGGTGGGCCTGGGGCAGTGGTGAGTCGGGGGAGCCTGGGGGGACCCTGGTTGCTGCTGCGGCCTCTTGCTGTGAACGTGGGCTGGGGACCCTCTGATGTGGTGGATGTGACTAGAAGGGGGGTCCTGCCCTCCTCTAGACCCAAGGCCCAGGAACTGCCTTTTCCAGTGGGAGCCTGACATTGTATCTTTGCTGTGGCCTGTACTCTTTCACTTTAGTGTGATTTTTTTTTCAAGTTTTATCACATTTAAGGTGGCATTTCATATGGGGAAAAAATGATTTTCCTTGTTCTCTGGAAAGGGCTTCTAGGAAGATTGGCCTTTACGAGAGGGTGGATCCCGTTTGGGAGGATATAATATCTTGAAGTCTGGACGGGGACATTGCCCAGTGTCCCTGGAGCTGGGCCCTTGGGGGAGTAAGGGGTGGAGTTGCTGTAAGATCGGTGACCCTGGTTCCCCATCTTCTGCTGCAGTGCCCCCCACCCACCTGCCCCTCAGTGGCACCTTCCCATGGGGTCATCACGTTAGTCTCATACCTGTACCCTCCCGGTTCAGAACTGACTGAACTCAGCAGCGCCCCCCCCACCTCGGCGTGGCTGTGGGAAGCCAGGCACTGCTCCCCGGAACCCATCCTCTGAAGCCTGAGGCCTTGGGTGACCTCGTGGAGGGCAGGAGCCGGCCCTTGGGCCAGGAAGGTTTCAGTAAACATTTGGGGTGGTAAAACCCAAAGAGAAAAGTCACAGCTCCCTTTCTCGAAACAAGACCGAACTCTTCATTTGTTGGGTCTTTTGCTTTCTTTTTCTTCTTGTTGTAGTTGTGTAACTTAGCATTTGCCAGATAACTTTGAACAAAATATACACACATAAGATCTTTCCAGCCTGTGGTCTGATCTTTGCTGACCCGTAGGGCAAGCAAATGTTGTATATTCCAGGCAAATAATTTGAATCCAAGTCATTTTGTTTAACAAATATTTATTTAAAGTTTATCTTATAAAAGAAAGAAAGAAAAAAAGAAAGAAAGCCACTAGCTAGGTCTCTGAATCTCATTCAAAGTAAAGCCAAGACTTCCAGGCATCGTTGAGTTAAGAGTTGAAGCAGCTGTCCAGGTATTTCAGGCCAGAGTCCTGTTACAGAAGAAAAATGACTTGGGGTTGTTTTTACATGAAATCTGCCAATGTTTTTTCCCTTCTGAATCCTTGAAGTTTACAGTGTTCTGTTCCCATTACCTGGGTCGATACAGGAGGATTCTTTTTAAGATGTCAAGAAGGCACAATGTCTTGGAAATCTGTGTAGGTCGTGTCATTGTAACTGAAGACAGTAGGTATCATTAGCTGGCTTTTCAGAGACCCATATAAATTACTATCAGTATTATGAAGGAAGTTGTCTGTTGTTGGGGTTTTTGTTAAAGCTTCCTTGCTTCTAGCCATATTGTCCTCATTATCGCTGGGGCGATTCAAACCATTCATCTGGTCTTTCCTCCCTGCCTGCGTGTCAGGATGTCCCGGCGGTCCAGTGGGTGACTGACTCTTTCAAATGGCTGTTTTTCAGGTGTCGGACTCTCTCAGGTTCGCCCAGACCAAAGAACTTTAAGAAGATTCATTTTATCAAGAACATGAGGCAGCACGATACCAGGAACGGCAGGTACCATGCTAACAAAAGCTGCGCGCCCGCCTCCCTGCTGCAGGAGGGGTGGGTCCCGTGGGGAAGCGCGAGAGGACCTCAGCCAGGTGAGGCCCACGCTGCTTAGGGGAACAGGGTCTCCTGCACCCTTCCGGACAGCCTGCTTCCACCGCAGTCCACTGGAATCGTCCAAAGGAGTCAATAGAAAATAATGTTCCCTAACAATGACCAGAGGCTTGGTGAGCTTTTTAGACTAACCTCACACTGAATGCTTAATGGAACTCAAATACGCTTTTATAGGAAACCGAACAGAGAAGCAGCTGAGGTTTTTTGGTTCTTGTTTCCTCCTCTTTTCTGCTTTGGTAGGTTTTGTTGTCCTTTTTTCACAAGGGCTGTGTGCTCTGGTCAGTGAATATCCCGCCAGATCTGTGCCTGGGCTCAGTTTTGGCGCTGGCTTTGATGACGTTCGGGAGTGCAGGGTGGACGCTTTGCTAGCAGATGCTTCCTGGGCGCGGATTCGGATTCCTGGGCTGGCTTCCCCCGGCGCTCCAGTTGCTGTTCTGGGACATGCTGTTGAATGAGAATTATCATTTATATTTATATTTCAAATATACTTTATCTGACCTTGAAATTTATATGACCTTGATACTAAACCATCCTGGCGACAAGTAGACCTCCTGTTGCTGGCACGCTTGTAATTGAATGGCACCAGGAACAGAGCTCCACAGCCTCTCAGGGGTCCCCTGGTGCTTTGTACCCTTTAGGGGCGACTCCTCCCTACAGGTCTGTGACCTGGGTAGTGGTTTCCCTTGAGTGGAAGAGTTAGAGATGCTGTCCCAGGGTGGTGGTCCTGCTGCAAAGGCCATTTCGTTTGATCTCCTGATTTACAGAAGAGCATACGGGCCCCACTAATAATCTGATCCATACCAGATGAAGTTGCTAAATAGTCTTCAGACTCATAGCATGATTAAAGCCAGCAGTACTGTGATTTGGTATAAAATACACTGTACAATCTGAGGAATAACACGATTACAGTTTTTAAATGTGTCTTTTAGGGAAGTTTATACCTCTTCTTCAGACTTTACTTGAATAAGGAACATAATTTTATAGCTTTTCAGTGGTTCCAGGATAGCAAAGTTGAGCTCTCATATCAAATAATTTTTATGTAGTCAATATGTATTCCTATTTTAAGTACAGAACTTTTAGTTAGGATGTCCCCAACTGTCATCTGTTAAACAGACCATGAATTTCTCTTCCGCACCTTTCCTCTCACTGTCACTTACAGTTATTGTGCCTTGTTCATTTAACATCATGAATTTTTCTTTTCTTCTGAGGCTCTCACTTTACTGAATCCAAATCTTACACACACCGTTTTCAGTATAGTTATTCATCATTTATTTACATTTGTGCTTGGGTCCATAATCTTGTTAACCATAAAATAAACATAAAAAGCCTGTCATTTGTAAATAAAATCACTGAAAAAGCCAAAGGAGTGGGCCTATTTAGTAGCATTCCCCGCCTCTCCATGCTGTTGAGGACACAAAGGCAGATAAATTACCTGGCGTGGTTCAGCAGTAAAAAGATGTCTGTTAACGAAAAATGTGGACTAATGGGATGGGCAGCGTCCATTGCGAAGCCACCTTCCCTGGCCTACGCTTGACCCAGGAATATCATGAACAGTCTGGAAAGCATGCAGTCGCTAGCAGTTTTGCTGGGGAATTTTCAGAGGGAGCCAGGAAGGGACATTAACTTATCTAAAGATGTGGAATTCAGGGCAGGAAAGCAAGTGCCAGGCGCTGCTGTGGGAACCAGGCCATTCGTTGGTGGCGGCTGCAGCCAGTTGTAGCTGCCAGGTGAGAGCGCCTTCCCTGGGCCAAAGGAGATGAAAGGGCTCGAGGCGCCCTCCTCCCCCTCTGGTTTATTAGCAGGGACGGGTTGTTCCTAGACAGATGAAAGAAAGAACCGGGAGGACGCCAGGAAGAAAATACGATTTCTGAGGTGACAGAAGGAAATTGTGGTCAAGAGCTGCTGAATGGGAGGATGTGACCCAGCCTTTCCGAAAGGAAAGAATCGCCCTGCCGGCAGCTGGGCAGCAGGCGTGAGATTGTCCTGGTTGAGGGGGCCAGAGATGTGGGTGAGCTCAGGCCAAGGGTGCAGGGAGGGGAGGGCCTGGTGGGCTCTCGGAAGGGCGGAGCTGGCGCCGTGGAGGGGTCTCTGGGGCTCCCCCCTTGGGCTCAGGGAGGCACCCGCGTGCGCACACGCACACACACATTCCTGTGCGAGTAGTGGACTCAGGCTGCCTGCCCATGTTGGGGAGGAAGGGGGCTTTATGGAGAAGGCCAGAGGTGTTCATTGAAGTGCTTGAAGGTCTGGACTGAAGAAGGAATGGACCGGGTGCTGTATGCCCGCCTCTCTTGCAGAGGCTATGCAGCCCCCAGCAGCCCCCCTGGCGGTCGTGCTGACAGCCGAGCTGGCTCCCAGCCTCCCTGTGACCTCGAACTAGCACAGCCCAGCCTCCCCGACTGCAGGCCGAGCCCAGGGCCCACTTGCTGCTCTGGAACTGAAGACTGAGGTGTCGAGGCTCCTTCATTCCTGAGCCTGCCGACCACGTGAGAGACAGCAGCCTCCACTAGGACCAGTGAGCAGCTGACGTGGGAGAGCAGAGCAGCGGTCAGCGCCAGACCTGGCTGAGTGGGAAGCCCAATCCCAGATCGAAAGGAGGAAAAGTAATAAAAACTGAGAGCCAAACGCAGTAAGAAACACTTGCGTCATTGGAA
Source organism: Phataginus tricuspis (assembly GCA_029783875.1). NCBI lineage: Eukaryota > Metazoa > Chordata > Mammalia > Pholidota > Manidae > Phataginus > Phataginus tricuspis. The sequence continues at coordinate 9,049,473 of JAQQAC010015530.1, read as the reverse complement.
AAGCAAGACAAAAACCCAAGTTGACCTCATGATCAGTAATATCAGGGTAGCTGCTCAGAAATAAACCTCAGGGCCTCAGCTGGTGCCGTATCTGCTGCTTCTCCAGGTGACCTCGGGCAAATTCCAGCTTCAAGGAAAAACCATCTTCCTCTGGAATCAGTGAATCCTGGGAGCTGCTAGAAGGCCTCGTGTGTGGGGCAAGTGCAGAGAACCAATCTGAGCGTGTTTCGGAGCCAGGCTGCAGACCCCTGGGCCAGGCGGAGCCACAGAGCACGCTGCACGCAGATCGCAGACCCAGTGATGGAAGCTGGCAGGCCAGGGGGTGTGATGGCTTCTCTGCTGGCTCTGCTCGGTGTTCAGCTCCAGGCAGGCTGGCAAGTGGGGAGGGCGGCTGCCATGCTCTGCTTCTCCTTCTGTCTTAAGACAAGGGAGGTTGGTCATGGAAAAGCCGTGTTGGACTTGAGAGGGGCGAACAGAGAGCGATGCCTGGCGGGTCTTTGGAAGGCAGTCTTGGGAGGTTCAGACCAGGAAGCAGTCTGATTCTTGTGGCTGCAGCCATACTGCCAAAAGGGGTCATAAAGTTCTGGGTGTCATAAGAGGATAATGGCTAACATGAACTGAGTGTTTACTGGACGCCAGGCTCTCAGTACTTTATATGCTTTGTTTCATTAACTCAGCCCAGTGGGTGTGTGTTGAGTAAACAAGAGGAGAGATTTTAAGTGAGTTTCAGTCTTCAGGACTGTATCTCCAGGAATGGAGAGAACTTAAAATACAAATAATCCTTGAAACAAACTTATGGGGAGAGTATTACTCTTGTGTCAGGTAGAGTAATGCTCCCCAGAGGTTCCCGCATCGCGTTCCCAGGGCCTGTGGGTGCGGCAGGTCACGCGGCGAGAGGGCATTGAGATTGCAGGTGGGTTTGGTGCTCAGCAGCTCCCCTGGAGACAGCGTGGTCCTGGATGACCTGGCGGGCCCGGGGCGATCACAAGGGCCCTTAACGGGGGGAGGGAGGCAGGAGACTCTGCGTCAGAGCGACACCACGTGAGAAAGACCCAACTGTCCCTTGGTGGCTTTAAAGATGGAGAAAGGGGCCAAGGAGTGTGGCAGCCCCTACAGGCTGGAAAAGGCAAGGAATCTGTCTCCTTGCAAGCCTGCCTTGGGAAGCAGCCCAAACACCCTGAGTTTAGCCTCCTGAGACCCATTCAGAGTTCTGACCTCCAGAATTGTACAATAAATAAAAAGACTGTGTTGTTTTAAGCCACCAGCAATTTGTCACCACAGCCATAGGGAACTAAGGCACTGATCGTCCCAGTTTACAGAGGAGGAAACTAGACACATAGCTGGAAAGGGGCAGGTGGAATCCAGATCCCGGCATCAGATCCAAAACCTATTCTCATATTTAAAGGACGTGTGGGAGATAAAACTCCAGATACTGTAAGACAGCATGTCCTGGTAGATTTTGAGAAAACTCGATTGAATTCTGATTTTTAAAAATTAATAGCTAAAGCCCAAAGACTAATAAAAGAATGGCTGAATCAGACTTATAAGAATAGTGTGAGAAAGACTAAAGTCCAGAATGATGTAAAAATTGATAAAAAGAGAACAAAACTGGGACCCCTCATACTTTACTGGTGGAATGGTACAGCCACTATGAAAAATAGTTAGGCAGTTCCTTGAAAAGTTAAACATAAAATAACCATATGACCTAACCATTCCACAGCCAGGTATATACCGAAAGGAATTGAAAAGAGGAATTCAAGCAAATACTTGTTCGCTGATGTTCAGAGTAGCATCATTCACAAAAACCAAAAGGTGGAAACAACTCAAACCTCCGTCAACAAATGAGTGGGATAAACAAAATGTGGTTTATATGTATGAAGGAACATTATTCAGCCATAAAAAGACATGAAGTGCTAAAACATGTCACAATGTGAATGAGTCTTGAAAACATTTTGCTGACTGAAATAAGCCAGGGGCAAAAAAGGTCACGTATTATATGATGACATTTATACAAAATACCCAGATTAGGTAAATCCAAGAGTTAGTAGATTAGAGGTTTGAAGGCACAGGGGGTGGGGACAGAGTTTCTGTGTGGGGCTATAGAAAATTTTGGAAATAGTGGTTGCATTTACAAAACATTGGGCATGTACTTAATGACACCGAATTTACACTTAAAGATGGTTAAATGGCATATTTTATGTTATATATATATATATATATATATATATATTCTGCCACAATAAAATAAAACATCAGTGGTAGCTGTGGAGCTTTTAAAGCCATATTCAGAAGAGGGAGAGAGGGGAAGATGAACTTCTTGGGCACAAGGACAGAGCAGATGTCAGCCACTAGCTTCGTTTTAGCCTCTTCAACTAGTAGGGCTGTGAAATGTAGACTCCAAACAAGGCGGTGTGCTGGGCGCTGAGTAAGTGTTTGTGGAATAAATGAATGGAGAGGCTTTAAATTTTAAGTGAGTTTCAGTCGTCAGGACTAGATGTGGGAGAAGAAAAGAATTAAGAAACACCAATGATCTTTAAAATATTCTAAGAGGACTGCCAGGCAAATGTTGCCTTAAAAAAGTCACAGAGATGGGCAGTAGCAGAGAGCAAGTCCCAATGATCATAGGCTGGCAAGCCCGGAGTGGATTGCTGGCCGAGCTCTGGGACGGACTGTTGAACAAATGACTCGTGTGCTTTTAGGGAAAAGTGGAGGTTGCTGGTAGTGGCCATGACTTCACTGAGAAAAAGCTGGTATTATGTTAACATCGTCTCCTCACTAATGGAACAACTAGGATAGTAAATTAGAGGACTGCCCCAGACGTGAGATTTCATGATTCCAGAAAGATGTTAGGCTGTTCCTTAATACAGCATGTCCCGGTGTGTGCTGGCTGATTGTGAAGCCGGAGAACTGTCAGGCAGCTGAAATTCGTCAGCTGACCATTATCAGCCTAAAGGGGAGTCTAAGAAGAAAGGCACATGATTTTCCCCGGAGCGTCACCTCCTCTGCGTAGTGAAATCTCAGTGTGGACCATGTGAAGGCTGAAAGCGGGAGAGGAGAATGTGTTACAGATGAGAACCAAGACTCAGTTATTTGAACAGCTGGAAGTGCTAGGCCCAGCATTTCCGGGGATATTAAACTTAGCAGGGAAAAATGTAATGGAAGGAGATGGTCAATTATAGCACGAGATTAAGGCTTTTTAGAAGTTCATGTAAAAATATCTTGGAATTCAGATTAGCGGTGTATTCCATAGAGGCTAATAATGTAGTTTAACTCCAGAGTGAGCTAACTTAGCTTTTCCTGATAGGATAGTATCTCAGAAATGTATCACTTCTGTACGTGGCCAGGGTGGGTCCCATTTGCTGTGTTGCATTCAGCATGTCATGTTTTAGGATGACACTGGGGTGGCCCCATGGTGGTGGACCAGGATTTTCTAAGCCCCTTCCCACGGAGGGCAGGATGGATGGTATGTAGTGGATGGAGAAGCTAAATCTTCCATCTCATTTCATTGAACCACCTATGTATAAACAGCCATTTTTCCGGAAGGTGGCATGTGCATGCAGACAGAAGGTGGCTAATACAGCAGTTTCTACATAGAACACAGTGATATCTGTGTTCAGTCCATTCAGCACCCAGGTACTGACACCTGCTGGGACCCTTGTAGGTGATGGGATATATGTGTGAATAAAGCAGACAAAGATCCTGCTTCAAGGAGTTAAAAGCTAGCTGAGAGGCAGGTGATAGACATGTAAATGTTTCCTATCAGGGATGGCGTAGATGTGCTGTGGATGTAGGGCACCTAGTGGGCCAAGCCTTCACCGATGGGGAGACCTTTGAGCAGAGGTCTGAAGGAGGCAGGAGAGCTGGCCCTGTGCTGTCCCGGCGGGGAACAGCATTCAGGATGGATGGAACAGCAGTTGCAGATGCTAAGGCTGGAATGTGTGGACTCGTGTCCGAGGAACTACAGGAAAGCCAGTGTGGGTAGAGCAGAAAGGGAGAAAGGAAGCAGAGAGGTGTGGGAGGGTGGACCGTGAAGATGTCCACCTTCACTGAGTGGGATGGGAGGGTGCCGGCAGGGACTGATGTGATCTGGCTGGCGTTTGGGCAGGAGCGCTTTGGTCAGCCAACAAGAAAGGACAAGCATCGCAGGTCTTTTTCAGTAACCTTATTCTTGTAGAAAATTAGAGTGTGTGTTGTCTTTTAATAGTGAATTTGTTTTTATGTGAATTTCAAAATGACTACAGGTCTTTAAAAAACCGTTCCACACACGCGTTGTACCCTTTGTCACAAAGGAGAGGTGGCTGTTGGCTGCACGTCACAGCCTCTGGAACAGGCCCGTGACCGTCCCATGGAAAGGGTGGTCGGTGAGTCGGGGCTGCAGCTTAGCTGGGGAAGAAGACCCTCCCCGCGCACTCTGATCCGCGTCTTCCCCAACATCCCCGCCGTCTGCCGGGAGAGGGAGTTAAACGAAAGCGATAACGAATCTCGGTCCTCAAGGATAAGATACACCTTCGAAAATGACAAAAATTACGAAGACAACTAGTGCCAACTGAGAGCTAATTGCTAGCCAGATAGGGCCGGACATCAGAACGGAAGGTGAAGATTCTGCGTGTGAAGACCAAGGACTAGCTAGCAGCCTGTCAAGACATTTATGTCTAGTGACCTTCACAGTCTTGGTAGGAAAGGACCTTTCCTCTTGGCGCTTCCAGCGTTTGAGGCTTACAAACACTCATCTTTGAGAGCGATAGCGAGAGGACGGCCCGCAGCCGGTGGGCATTATTTGTTCCCCCTTGGACGTCATCTGATTTTCAGATGTCGGCATTGTACCCAAGAGATGGCTGCCATGTGCTCTGGAAATGCCCACCTCCTGGGTCTGCTTTGAGAGTCATTTCATTCTCAAGAGGCAAAGAAATATTCTCATCCCTCGGGAAGAATTTTCAAAGAGATTTGGAAGGATTCGAGATAGGAGTGGACAAGGACGTGACTAGACTGTCGGCTCTGGAAAGGGTGAACTCAGGAGGAAAAAAAAAATAAGATTTCAGTGCCCTGTGTCTGCTTTCTGAACTAAGATGGTAAAAGTACAGCAACCAAAGTCAAGTCGTAGTCTTTTTATACTGAAAATTTTAGAGGGAAAGGATGGGGGTGTCAAATGACTCCATTAAGATCTTGGCAGTGGTCTCATCAATGCCAATCTGCCAGCCTTGTTTAGTTTGAAAAGTGAGTTGGAAGAAGTAACACGTTTCAAAGCACAAAACAGCAACTTTTACCCAGTATAGACTGGCCTTCTTGAAAGTAGAACCCCACCACCCCCAGCAGCGGGAAGCTGGTGGGCAGGCATGTTCATCTGCAGCACCGTCAGCGTTTACAGCCGATGGCCAGCGAGACCTCAGGCCTGAGGGACAGCAAGTGGACAGAGGAAAGAAGCCCTCAGTAATCGCCAGACGGAGACTCCTGGGCCAAGCCTCTTCTTCTCCGAAATGTCCCCCAGAGCTGCTTTCAAATACGACTGACCCACTGACTTTCCTCCTCCTCCCCTGGCACTGAGGAGTGGGAGAGGTGGAGGCTGGGCTCCTGGCTGAGACCTGGGAGGGCTGGTGCCCTGGGGCCAGCAGGGGTGGCACTGGGTCAGCACCACACTGAGGTTTAATTACGGTTTTATTATTTTACCTCTTTAAGAAGCATGGAGCATCTGCTGGCTCGTGCGACTGCCTGAAGATTGTGAGCGAAATGATTTTCAGCGGTTAAGTAAGTGCTTGCTGCCTCACAGGGCAGGTGTGCGTTGCTGAGACAGTTCACGGCCTGCGACGACTTGTCGCTGCTTTTCAGCCTGTTTGATTTTACAGGAAATAAAGTTGGTCCCAGGGGAAAGCTGTAGGGGTCGGGTGGACCTTCCCTTGGTGGTTCTGTTTCAATCCTCTGCTCCGCCAGAGGTCCTGGGAGCCCCAGGGGAGACAAGAGCTTGGTGCCCACGTGGTCTGCGGCTGGCTGGGGCACCATGGCCACACCACCTGTGCTGTCCGGGAAGCACAGGGCGAGCAGAGAGCGGAGGGCGTGCGGGCTCAAGAGGGGACCTCACTTCTGTGATGGACCCCACACTCAGCTTGTTCTCCTCCTGCCCCCTGTGCTCGTCTGCATGGCTGGATTGTGTCCCCGCAAGTTCGTACACTGATCCCCAACCCCAGTCTTCCTGATGTGACCTAATTGGGAAATAGAGTCATGGCAGATGTAATTAGTTAAGATGAGATTGTACTGGAGCGAGGTGGGCGCCTAATCTAAGATGACTCGTGTCCTTATAAAAGGGGGAACTTTCGGGCTTCCGGGAAGATGGTGACGTGAGCGGAGCGGCAGAAATCTCCTCCCAACATTATATTTATCAACGAAAACACAGCAAATACAACCATTCCTAAAAGAGAGACCAGAATACACAGGAAAGCGCACAGCGTGCAGCTACACCTGAGAGGAATCGGCACCTCACGAGGGGGAGCCCAGCTGACATACGTGACAACTACCAGCAACCAATTCTATAGCCATGAAAAGACAGAGGAATATGGTACAGACAAAGTTTCAGACCCAGACAACCCCAGAGAGGGAACCTGAAGGGATGGACATGCACAGTCTTCCTGAAAAAGAATTCAGAATAAGTCATAGCCATGCTGACGGATCTACAGAGAAATGAGCAAGAGCTGAGGGAGGAAGTGAGGGAAGGGAGGAAAGACAATGCAGAAATGAGAAAAGCCATTGATGGACTTAACAGCAGACTGGGTGAGGTGCAAGAGACTGTTAATGGAATAGAAAACAGAGAACAGGAATACAGAGAAGCTGAGGCAGAGAGAGATAAAAGGATCTCTAGGAATGAAAGAATATTAAGAGAACTGTGTGACCAATCCAAACGGAACACTATTCGCATTATAGGAGTACCAGAGGAAGAAGAGAGAGAAAAAGGGATAGAAAGTGTCTTTGAAGAAATAATTGCTGAAAACTTTCCCACGCTGGGGAAGGAAGTAGTCTCGCAGTCCATGGAAGCCCACAGATCTCCCAACACAAGGGACCGAAGGAAGACAACACAAAGACACATAATAATTAAGATGGCAAAGGTCAAAGATAAAGACAGAGTATTAAAGGCAGCTAGAGAGAGAAAAAAGATCACCTACAAAGGAAAACCCATCAGACTATCATCATACCTCACAACAGAAACCTTACAGGCCAGAAGAGAATGGCATGATATATTTAATGTAATGAAACAGAAGGGCCTCGAACCAAGAATATTGTATCCAGCACAATTATCATTTAAATATGACAGAGGGATTAAACAATTTCCAGACAAAGGAAAGTTGAAAGAGTTTGCCTCCCATAAACCACCACTACAGGATATCTTAAACGGACTGCTCTAGAGGGAAGCACCTCAAGGCTAAAAAGATGTCACCAGAGAAAATAAAATCATAGCAAAGAAAGCAGACCATCCAAATACTAACTAAAGGCAAAGAATAAAACACCTAATATATAAAGAATGGAGGAGGAAAAATAGGAAGGGAGAGATAAAGAAACATCAGGTGGCATTCAAAATAACTTAACAAGAAAGTTAAGTTAGATTCTTAGAGAGTAAAGAAGCAACCCTTGAACCTTTGGTAACCACGAATCTAAAGCCAGCAATGGCAATAAGTACATATCTATCAATAATCACCCTAAATGTAAATGGACTGAATGCACCAATCAAAAGACACAGAGTAACAGAATGGATAAAAAAGCAAGACCCATCTATATGCTGCTTACAAGAGACTCGCTTCAAACCCAAAGATATACACAGACTAAAAGTGAAGGGATGGAAAAATATATTTCATGCAAACAACAAAGAGAAAAAAGCAGGTGTTGCAGTACTTGTATCAGACAAAATAGACTTCAAAACAAAAAAAGTAGCAAGAGATAAAGAAAGGACATTACATAATGATAAAGGGGTCAGTCCAACAAGAGGATATAACCATTATAAATATATATGCACCCAACACAGGAGCATAAGCATATGTGAAACAAATACTAACAGAAGTGAAGGAGGAAATAGACAGCAATGCAATTATTTTAGGAGACTTTAACACGCCACTCACTCCAAAGGATAGATCAACCAGGCAGAGGATAAGTAAAGACACAGAGGCACTGAACAACACACTAGAACAGATGGACCTAACAGATATCTACAGAACTCTGCACCCAAAAGCAGCAGGATACACATTCTTCTCAAGTGCACATGGAACATTTTCCAGAATAGACCACATACAAGGCCACAAAAAGAACCTCAGTAAATTCAAAAATATTGAAATCCTACCAACCAACTTCTCAGATCACAAAGGTATAAAATTAGAAATAACTTTTAGAAAGAAATCAAAAAGGCTCACAAATACATGGAGACTTAACAACATTCTCCTAATTAATCAATGGGTTAACGACCAAATCAAAACAGAAATCAAAGAATATATGGAGACTAATGACAACAACAACACAAAGCCACAGCTTCTGTGGGATGCAGCAAAGGCAGTTCTAAGAGGAAAGTATATTGCAACCCAGGCCTATTTAAAGAAGGAAGAACATTCCCAAATGAACAGTCTAAAGACGCAAGTACTGAAATTGGAAAAAGAAGAACAAATGAGGCCCAAAGTCACCAGAAGGAGGGACATAATAAAGATCAGAGAAGAAATAAATAAAATAGAGAAGAATAAAACAATAGAAAAAAATCAATGAAACCAAGAGCTGGTTCTTTGAAAAAATAAACAAAATAGATAAACCCCTAGCGAGACTCATTAAGAGAAAAAGAGAATCTACACACATAAACAGAATCAGAAATGAGAAAGGAAAAATAACGATGGACCCCACAGAAATACAAAGAATTATAAGAGAATGTTATGAGAATCTATATGCTAACAAGCTGGAAAACCTAGAAGAAATGGACAACTTCTTGGAAAAATAAAACCTTCCAAGACGGACCAAGCAAGAAACAGAAAAACTAAACAGACCAATCACCAGCAATGAAATTGAATCAGTAATCAAAAAACTACCCAAGAACAAAACCCCTGGACCTGAAGGATTCACCTCTGAATTCTACCAGACATATAGAGAAGAAATAACACCCATTCTCCTTAAAGTTTTCCAAAAAATATAAGAGGAGGGAAATACTTCCAAACTCTTTCTATGAAGCCAGCATCACTCTAATACCAAAACCAGGCAAAGACCTCACTAAAAAAGAAAATTACAGACCAATATCCCTGATGTACGTAGATGCAAAAATACTCAACAAAATATTAGCAAACCGAATTCAAAAATACATCAAGAGGATCATACACCATGATCAAGTGGGATTCATCTCAGGGATGCAAGGATGGTACAACATTCGAAAATCCATCAATATCATCCACCACATCAACAAAAAGAAGAACAAAAACCACATGATCATCTCCATAGATGCTGAGAAAGCATTTGACAAAATTCAGCATCCATTCATGATTAAAACTCTCAACAAAATGGGTATAGACGGCAAGTACCTCAACATCATAAAGGCCATATATGACAAACCCACAGCTAGCATCATACTTAACAGCGAGAAGCTGAAAGCTTTTCATCTAAGATCGGGAAGAAGACAGGGATGCCCACTCTCTCCACTGTTATTCAACATAGTATTGGAGGTCCTAGCCACGGCAATCAGACAAAACAAAGACATACAAGGCATCCAGATTGGTAAAGAAGAAGTCAAATTGTCAGTATTTGCAGATGGCATGATACTGTATATAAAAAACCCTAAAGACTCCACTCCAAAACTACGAGAACTATTATCTGAATTCAGCAAAGTTGCAGGATACAAAATTAACACACAGAAACCTGTTACTTTCCTGTACACTAACGATGAACTAACAGAAAGAGAAATCAGAAAAACAATTCCATTCACAGTTGCATCAAAAAGAATAAAATACCTAGGAATAAACCTAACCAAGGAAGTGAAAGACCTGTACTCTGAAAACTACAAGACACTCCTAGGAGAAATTAAAGAGGACACTAACAAATGGAAATGCATCCCATGCTCTTGGCTAGGAAGAATAAATATTGTCAAAATGGCTATACTACCTAAAGCAATCTACAGATTCAATGCAATCCCTATCAAACTACCAACAGCTTTCTTCAATGAACTGGAACAAATAATTCTAAAATTCATATGGAACCAGAAAAGACCCTGAATAGCCAAAGCAATCCTGAGAAGGAGGAATCAAACAGGGGGAATTACCCTCCCTGACTTCAAGCTCTACTACAAAGCCACAGTAATCAAGACAATTTGGTACTGGCACAGAAACAGACCCACAGACCAGTGGAACAGAATAAAAAATCCAAACAGTAATCCATACACCTACAGTCAATTAATATTTGATAAAGGAGCCTTGGATATACAATGGGGAGATGACAGCCTCTTCAGCAGCTGGTGTTGGAAAAACTGGACAGCTACATGTAAGAGAATGAAACTGGACTACTGTCTAAACTCAAGGTGGATCAAAGACCTGAATGTAAGTCATGAAACCATAAAACTCTTAGAAAAAAACATAGGCAAAAATCTCTTGGACATAAACATGAGCGACTTCTTCATGAACATATCTCCCCGGGCAAGGGAAACAAAAGCAAAAATGAACAAGTGGGACTATATCAAGCTGAAAAGCTTCTGTACTGCAAAAGACACCATCAGTAGAACAAAAAGACATCCTACAGTATGGGAAAATATATTCATAAATGATGTATCTGATAAGGGGTTGACATCCAAAATATACAAAGAACTCACGCACCTTAACAAACAAAAAGCAAATAATCCAATTAAGAAATGGACAGAGGACATGAATAGATACTTCTCTAAAGAAGAAATTCAGATGGCCAACAGGCACATGAAAAGATGCTCCACATCGCTAATCATCAGAGAAATGCAGATTAAAACCACAATGAGATATCACCTCACACCAGTGAGGATGGCCAACATCCAAAACACAAACAACAACAAATGTTGGCGAGAATGTGGAGAGAAGGGAACCCTCCTACACTGCTGGTGGGAATGCAAATTAGTTCAACCATTGTGGAAAGCAGTATGGAGATTCCTCAAAAAACTCAAAATAGAAATACCTTTGACCCAGGAATCCCACTCCTTGGAATTTACCCTAAGAATGTAGCAGCCAAATTTGAAAAAGACAGATGCACCCCTATGTTTATCGCAGCACCATTTACAATAGCCAAGAAATGGAAGCAACCTAAGTGTCCATCAGTAGATGAATGGATAAAGAAGAAGTGGTACATATACACAATGGAATATTATTCAGCCATAAGAAGAAAACAAATCCTACCATTTGCAACAACATGGATGGAGTTAGAGGGTATTATGCTCAGTGAAATAAGCCAAGCCGAAAAAGACAAGTATCCAATGATTTCACTCATTTGTGGAGTATAAGAACAAAGAAAAAAAACTGAAGGAACAAAACAGCAGCAGACTCACAGAACCCAAGAACGGACTAATAGTTACCAAAGGGAAAGGGACTGGGGAGGATGGGTGGGAAGGGAGGGATAAGAGGGAAAAGGGGCATTACGATTAGCAGATGTAATGTTGGGGGGCATGAGGAGGGCTGTACAACTCAGAGAAGACAAGTAGTGATTTTATAGCATCTCACTACGCTGATGGACAGTGACTGTAATGGGGTTGGTGGGGGGACCTGATAAAGGGGGTAGTTTAACCACCATAATATTGCACATGGAATTGTAGATTGATAAGAAAATAAATTATTAATAAATAAATAAATAAATAAAAGGGGGAAGTTTGAAGTCAGACAGGAAAGACCCCACGTAGCTGGGTGAAGGTTGGACTTAGGTTGCCCCAAGCCCAGGTACTACCGGAACCAGCCCCAAGCCCAGGTACTACCGCAAACCGGCCCCAAGCCCAGGTACTACCGGAAGCCGGGAAAGCGGCCGGTGCCAATCCTTGCCTTCATCATAGGGCAGGTGGCTCTGTGGAGAGGAGCTCTGACTTGCAGCATCCAGGACGTGAGTCCACTGGTGCCTGCTGTGTAAGCCATTCAGTGCACAGCCACCTCTAAAAACTCACACGCCCCCTTACTGTCACCACGGCTGGTCCTCTCTCCCGGCCCCCCTCTCCTCTCACTTCACCGCTATAGTGGGAGCTCAGGCGGCCGCAGCTCCCGTCACCCCGCCGTTAACCACGCCCAAGCCTCCCGAGCCCCAGGACCAACCCCCTCATAGGCTCCTGGGGCCTTTCAGGAGCTGGCCCGCGACCTCGACCCCGGCATTCCTCCAAGCTCCTGCGGCTCCTCTCCCTCCATGCCACGCTCCGGCTATGCTCAATTACTTAACAGTGATTGCCTAATTAAGAGAAGAGGTTAGTAACTGGGAGAGGAAATACCCACAAAAAGTTACAGACATAGTGTAGACATTGTGTTTTGACTTAAGGCCCATTGGTTTGATTATCTGTTCAGCGATTTGTTTCTAGGCCCTAGCTTTGCATGTGGGCCCATGGGTGGCCCCTGGTACACTGACCTCACATAACTTCTTCCCCCCCCTTTGCTGCCATTTCTAGAGTGTACTTTTTTAAAGTAACCCAAGCATCTAAGTGCAAAAATCCTTTTGGATTTTTACCATTTTTTATAATCTTTTCTAGTTATCTTGCCCTTACTTAAACTGCATTGTTTTTTAACTTGCCTTGTTTGAATTTTTTTTAAGTATTCAGTCTTTTTATTAGATGCAACGTTTGTCTTTTTTTCCCTTCATGTTTTGTTAGTTTGTGCAATCTTTAATGAACGAGGACAAGTAACAAGTGGTGCAAACAGGTTGCGGACATGCATAACTGACTCTAGTAAGCATACAGCTCAGGGTGGCTTGTAGAGGACAGCTCACCGCCCCGAGCTTTGAGTGTGCCATGGGGGTTGGCCAAAGTGACACAGAGAGGAGCAGAGACCCTGCTGGCCAGGCAGGTGGGGGTCAGCAAAGAGTTTTACTGCACACTCGGTTCCTCGGATGAGTCTCCTGCCCTTTCTGCTCCCAGGCTAGACTCACACCAGCCCCCTGCCAGTGTGCCTTCTTGTAGCCTGATTGCCCTTATCCCCCCGGTCTCAGCTTCCCCCAGGAAGCCCACCTGGCCACCCTCCGATGTGCTCAGTAGCGCCCTCTCCTCCCCAGTCCAGGCATGCACACCCGTGTAAAGCACCTCCCAGCACACCCTAAACCCCATGAGGATGGAGCCCCTGTCTGCGTCAGCCCCTCTCCGACCCCCAGCGCCCAGCGCATTGGAGAGGAGAATCATGCAGTTTCTCAGGAACCTTGCTCCCTCCCTGCAGGCCTCCTTAGCAGCCCGTGAAGGCCGCTGTCTGCATTTTAATGGTACCAGTGGTGGAAGTGGTTGAGGAGTGGTGCTGGTATGAGAAGCCGTGATAAGAAATGATACCTGTATTTGTGGGCTTCTTAGCATAGACCTTCCGGCGCATCCTCCCACCCAATTCATGCCTGCTCTCTGTTCCCCAGTTCCCCTCCCTGCAGCCTGACACACGGCTGCATTGGTCGAGTTCCATCCTGGGCTCTCCGTTGCCTGTTCCCACCTGCTGGACTCCCCCTGCTCCTCCAAGGCCCAGCCCGGACCCCAAGCCCTGTCCTGGGCCATCCCCACCCCTTCCTCAGGCCTCCGTCCCTCTTTTCCAGGCTCCTTCCTTCCTCCAGCTGAGAGAAGGCATATTGACAGTGAAGGGACTGACTCCTAAGGAAAAAAATCCCCCCAGTGGCTAATAGGAGTTAAATGGGGTAAACGAGAACATTGTGGTATTGTTTTTATTTTCATTCAACTCATATGTAATCGCCACCCCTTCAGAGAGGGAGAGAGGGGGTCAAGCTCCCCTTCTCCCAGCTTTTGACAAAGCATCTCGAGAGGAGGAAGGCGTGGCTGTGGGAAAGGGGTGGGAGAGGAGCTGGGGAGAGAAAACCTCTGGCGAGCTTCCGCCTTCAGCTTTCGTAGCAGTCGCTTGCTTTCTGGCGTTAGTCTCAGCAGCTCTAACTTCTCTCGGGCTCCAGCACACAGAGCGTGAGCACCACAGGACCTGCCGAGCAGGTGATGAGGGACTCCGAGCCACCCTGGGAAGGAAGTGACCAAATGCCAGCTGTGTCCATTGTCCAGGGCTGCCCTGCAGAGTACATGCACGCCCCAGGGACACCACAGGCTGGGTTCCAGACCACCGCAGTCAAGCCCATCAGATGAAGTTCTTGGTGTCCCAGCGCATATACAAGTTATGTTTACGCTACACTGTAGTCTATTAGGAGTGTAATAGCATGATGTCTAAAAAGGCAAAATGCATACCTTAGTTAAAAAACACTTTATTGTTAAAAAGTGCTCACCGTTTGAACTTTCAGCGAGTTACAGTCACTGATCACAGATCACCATAACAAGTACAATAATGAAAGAGTTTGAGGTGCTGCACGAATGACCAAAATGTGGCACAGAAACGTGAAATGAGCAGATGCAGTTGGAAAAC
>JAQQAC010015530.1:8982629-9034442 GCA_029783875.1 Phataginus tricuspis | reverse complement strand
CCGCTGATAGATTCGTTCTAGGCAGGGTTGCCGTAAACCTTCAATATGTGAAAAATGCAGTATCTGTGAAAGGCAATAAAACGAAGCACAGTAAGACAAGGTGTGCCTGTAGCCCAAAGCGGGTGGCTTAAAACAGCAGAATGTGTCTCCTGACGGTTCTGGAAGCTAGAAGTCGGAAATCGAGGTGTCAGCAGGGCCACGAACCCTCTGAGGTTTAGGGAGGGGTGGTTGTCCGTGGCCTCTTCCTAGTTGCCGTGGGGGCCTGCAGTCCTCGGTGCCCTTAGCTGTGGCTGTCTCCACCACCCGCCTCCAGCATCACGTGGCCTTCCATCTGTGTGTGTCTGGGCACCTCCCGATCTCTCTCCTGTTAAACCCGGTGACTGGCTCTGTCCCGCCCTGATCCCAGGGGACCTCCTCCTGACTCGACGACAGCCGCAAGGACCCTGTTTCCAAATAAGGCTTCAGGTGCCGGGGGTTAGGACTTAAACATATCTTTCTGGGACCAGGATTCAACCTGCAACACCAGCATTTTTAAGTGGGTTCATTCTGTAGCGTGTAGGAATGGACTACAGAACTTGGGAATTGTGCCCGGTCCCTGCTGTGGACCCCTGGGCTGTTGGGCATCACCGTGCTCACCCACCGTTGTTGCAAATAGGACTATTTTTTGCTCTGACTTTTGAAGCTGGTTGCTTGTTTTTATGTCCTTAAGAGAATATTTCTGCTATAATGGAATATTCTACCTGGAAGAGACTGGACCTTCTCACAGCTAACAGAGACTCCCCAGGGTTCTGGAAATAGAACAAGGAGCTGGTGTTTGGTATGAGAGGGGGAACGCATCAAGGTTCTGGTTGGTGGTAGACGTTGCCCGATCACACACGGTTGCCACTGGGCTGAGGGGTTGAGGGCAGGTTCAGTGAAAGTGGTCTTGAGCACTCATGCATCTTCTGGCTGTTTGGAACGCTCCAGTATCTCAGATACGGCTTTTGAAGCTTTGTGGCTTGAAGCCATAAATTCCCTCGTACCAGCGACACTTTGCTAAGCAAGGAAATGAAGCTACATGAAGAAGAGACTTAGCTGGTGTTCCAGCTGCAGACCACTCAATGCTTCCTGGAAGGCTCTGGAAAACACTGTACTCAGAGGCAGCTCTGCGTGTGGGCTGCAGCCCTGAGGAACTTTTTCCTTTGCTATTTTCTTCCCTCTGGCTAGATGTGTGCATGGAAATGTGATCTTTAATTCCTTAAAGACCCACCTTTCTGGAGTTATTCCTCTTTTGAAGTCATGATCTCTGTGTAAACCTTTTTGGTCACCTTGACTCCAAGGCAAACGTTATAAATCACAGAAGGGGAAACTGTGTGGGCCTTTTGCATGCCATTTGGGCATAAAAGAAAATAACTGCAGAGGTTGGAGGCCAAAACATGGAGGTGGTCAATTTCCAAAGCCCCTTGGAAATGGATGTTGGCCATCTTGCAACATTCTTGACAGCCACCATCTGATTTAATTCTTTCACAAGTATGGAAGCGCTTGGAGGAGGCAAACGTGCATCTCTATTATGATGGTTATTTCCCTGATAAAGAACAAAGCTGCAGGTTAACACGCACCCCCCAGGTTCTGGACACAGCAGTTGGTCACCTAGGACCTGTCTTCAAAGTCACACTGATCAAAGTTGCTAGTGTAAGAAACAGAGAAGACAAGAGCTTGACACCTGTTGATACTTGGCTGCTCTGGATAAGGCCTGAAGTCCCTCCTGGATTCCAGAGCTGTTTCAGGAAACACATAGGATGTGTTCTTGAGAGCGTATTGGCTATTTCCAGCTCCCCAGGCCTGAACAGCCACAAACTTGTTGCCGGGCTACTGTGTGGGTCTCTGTCTGAAAATCCCTCCTCTGGCCCCTGTATGAACTGGGACTCGGCAGGATGGTTGGGCCCAAGGGTGGAAGGAAAGTACCCAAAGGTGGAGTGTTCCTTCCTTACCACCTCCCCACTCCAGAGGCTTCAGAATGGCCAACCAGAAAAGGACCAGCTCTACTGGAATTGTTGGTAACGTTTCATATTCCTCGTTGCTAAACTTGACCTGTGCATTAGAATAACACGTTTTTCTGAGTGAGACCCGTGCCGTCAGCCTCTCCCAGACCTAAACGATGAAGACCGCACAGTGTGAGCGCTCATTTAACAGAACAGTGCAGCCCATTTACTAATAGGCACGTTGCAGTTGAAAACTTTGGGAAGAATTCCTAGTTTCACTTGCATTTATATTCTCTCATATTCTTGCTCTATTAAAAATGTCCAAACAAATTTGGGTGGAAAGGAAGGCCACATCAGCACAGAATAATGATGAAAACGCAGTAACCCTCGGCCGGTTGAGTTGATTCAGCACATGCCTTGTGTTGCAGAAGATGCGGATGTTGAGTGACATGAGGACTGAGCAGTTCCGGGCTTTTCTCCTGGGAGCTTGGCAGGTCCTGGCGGGGGGGTTATGGGTCCTGTAGAGAACCTCTCCCCTTCCGTCTGGAAAAGGGCCCGGGCCAAGCAGAGTGGGAATATGGGCCCCCTGACTCCAGGGGCTCTGATGTCGGGGCGGTTGTGATCGATCACCCTTTGCCCCTCTCGGACTCAGCCTGGTGACCTGCAGGCCAGCAAGCCTGGATATAGGCCAACTTCTTAGTGTCCGTGAAACGTGGGTGCCAGTCAGCCCCACAGAGTATGATTTCCTAGGAAGTCTTAGCAGAGAGCAGAGCATCAAGGTGTGAAGTGGTGCAGAGCTAGGCTCTGCATCCCTGGTCAGTCACACCCACCTATGCCTCCCCCCTGGCATGTCACTGACTTGCTCAGCGGTCCAAACATTTAGACTCTGGCGCTGAACCGACACGAAATAAGCAATAGCTATTATTATTATGTCTGCCTAAGTAAATGCACACGGGCACTGCAATGTCACAAGCTCTTGCTGGTCTCCATGACAGAGATCCCGGGGAACGTGGCTGGTGTTTAGCAGCGGCTTCTACTTGTGGTTTATTTACATCTCAGCCCATCAGGGCTTGGCACCCAGTCTGAATATGCCACGTCTGTCTTTGCAGCAGTGACCAGGGCTTGGGTCTATGATATGCGATAAGAAACATCTCCCTTTAGAAAGGAGGATGTTACATCTTTGTTGACGGGCCATATATATTGTCTTTGAGCTGAGTCCTCAGCCCATGGCCTTTTATGTCTCAGCAAGCCTGTGTACAGCACAGAGGTCTGAAGTGCCATGCTGGTAAGACCTACCTCAGCCTGAGATGTGGTCCCCAGGAAAAATAGTTAATGTCTACTGTATATTATCAGCCAGGCCCTGTTCTGAGGGCTCTGCTGGGATGGAGTCATTGACTCTTTACAACATTCCAGTAAGACAGCAATTGTATGTTGTTTTAGGTGAGGAAACTGAGGCTCAGAAGAATTAGTCAGCTGTCTGAGGTCATGCATAGGCGCTGAAGCTGAGGCTGGGGATTTGAAGCTGGGATGTTGCTTTGGTGCTGTTGACTACATGTCGTGAAGCCTGTGGCAAGATCAGACAGCCATCGTCCAGCCCTCCCAGTGGCTGGCCCTCGGGTGCTACCCTGAGACACAGCATCGCCCAGGCTGCGTTTGTGGAGGGGCAGCTGTGTGCTGAACCCCTGGACTCACCCTCTAGAAGGGGAGGGAGGCCCACGGTTAGTAGTTCTCTGTGACCTGTGCACCCCTGGAGGTGGAAATAAGGAGGCAGCACCAACGAGGGGAATGAGTGACTCAGTGAAGGGGTAGGAAATGCTTCCCGGGGAGGTGACTGCTGAGCTGGTTTTTGAAGGATGAACAGGAATTCACCAGGCGTACCCAGTAGGGCACAACTGGCAGAAGAAACAGCATGCAAAGGACGGGGATGAAACAGCAGGGTTTTTTTAAGGTGAGATTACCGCAAATCATTTAGTGTGGATGGCTGATAAAGTGCAGGGGGAGATACGATGCGTGTTGGACGGGAGAGGCAGAAAGAACCAGAAGTAGGAGGGCCGGGTTTGCCATGCCAGGGAACCTGACTTCATCCTGAGCATGTAGGCGGTTTAATATCATAGTTTTAAAGCAAGGTCAAAATCCCCAAGCCCTGACGCCGTTAGTAGTAGTAGGGTTTTTTCTGGTTTTATTATTACAATTATTGAAGGAAAAGATTACAAAA
Organism: Phataginus tricuspis; assembly: GCA_029783875.1. Classification (NCBI taxonomy): domain Eukaryota; kingdom Metazoa; phylum Chordata; class Mammalia; order Pholidota; family Manidae; genus Phataginus; species Phataginus tricuspis. The sequence continues at coordinate 9,030,266 of JAQQAC010015530.1, read as the reverse complement.
GTCAGTCGTTTTCATATCTGATGTGTATTGCTGTTGTGCTAAAGAATGTTGCTTGTTTTAATCAGCAATTCTCTTTGGGAAAAGTTATTCTCAGAAGCCAGGATAAGTACTTTAGGGAGGCGTTTTTAAAATGGCCTTTGATTACATAACAGCATCATGTAAAACTGTTTCTAGGAGTATCTTTATAGCAGGAATGGAGCCTAAGACTGATTATGTAATTGTTCCCTTAATTTATTCTCAGAACTGAACATGCTGCCAGCATATAAAAAAAAAAGAAAGAAACCCTAACGATGACAGTGGCATCTGAGTGTCTTTCCCGATTGTGGTTTTGGGCACTATATTGCTCTTGCATTATTTACTGCACAATAGAAATTGATGGTTTAAATGTGCGTGACGGGTGGCTCAGCTCCGGGTGCCCCAGACTCGAGGGTCTGTCTGCTCCTTCTTGGCATGTGCAGCCCACAGCCAGCAAGTCTCACCAGAGAAAGGATTCATGCATCCTCCTTAGAAAGGCTCACCAGGGTCTCACATGTCACCATTTGGACAAGGACAGGCAGCATAGTTCTGCTGCACTGAGGTTGCATTTTGCAAGATGCACAGAACACCATGTGTCAGGGGAGTTGACGGGAGTGTGCAGCACTGCTTTGATTTCCATGACAGCCTAATTGCTAGTTGTTGCTATTTTTTTAATTTAAGAGTCTTTGCATTTAGTTTGTTGTTTGTTCTTTTTTCTTTGTTTTCATTTTTTAGAATAGTCCTTATCAGTGGCAGAAGATCCTTCTGTAGTATATTTTCCGTGCTGCCATACCGAGACAGCGCCCAGGCTGGGTATGTATATGCATGCTTGCTTGTAGTCCTCTGGGGGAATGTTTGGACACTATGTGCATAATGTGATTCCCCTTTCCATTTTCCATTTCAAACAACTTGCCTTGCTAGGACGCTGCAAATTCAGTATTTGTAAATCTGAAAGGAAAGTTCCAGTCCCTTTTCAACCAGAAAGCTTGTTATTTTTGTCTGTGCATGTGTGTGTGTATGTGTGTGTGTGTCCTTACCACATTGCCTGGTATTTCTAAATATTTCGAATTCATTTTACCACCTCTTCTGATACTGTAAAGCAAGAGCAATGCGGGGCCCACCCCATTCCTCAGGGTCCTGCCAACTTTTGGAGAAAGTGAGGTCAGGAAAGGAGTCAGACAAACCACGTGGCCTTTTTGCCTCCTTTTGCATCTTGGGCTTGGGATTGGACACCGACCAGCAGCCGGAGCAAATATCAAAGCAAGGTTGTGCCAGGAACTCTGGGATTCGCCAAAGGCCCGTGGGGCACTCACCTCTCTAGGTCAACCACCCCTCCTTTTGATCTGAAAAAACGGAGGTGAGTGAGGCTGTATTCTTGCAAAGCCTCCCCTCCTCACTCTCCGCCCCTAACTCCGTGTTCGTCCCTCCTGAGTCTCACCTCCCTCGGCCCTCACCTGTGCTCCACATCCAGTGTTTGTTGTCAGCAGGAGCTGCTGGTGTTTAGGGCAGGACTGCTCACAGCGTAGGATGCCAGGAGCACGTGGGAGGTGGGCTTTGGCCTCACAAACGAAATGCTAGAATTGCCCTCTGGTCACCGTGACAACCACACGCTACCCGCACACGGCCCCAGCCCTGCAGGAGGGCAGTATGGCCCCTGGTGCTGAGCGGCCATTTCATCATCTTCGCCGGGTGGTTCCCGCTGCCAGGACCTTCCCTTTCTCCCCTGTAGACCCGGCAGACTTCCAGCCTGTCCAGCTCACCACGGTCCTCATCTGTACTCTACACTTAAACTCCATGGGACAGAGGGGTACCTCACTGTTCGTGGATTCGGAGTCGCCACTGACTAGATGGGGGCCTTGAAGACCCATGATGATCTTGGTCTTTGCTGAGTGCTTCATTTGGATGCAGGGCCTTTTCATTACCTACAGCCTTATGACAACCTTGCAAAGTAGGTGTTCTAGAAAAAATACCAGAAAATCCTGCAGCTCAGAGGCCCAAGGAGCACCGGGGGGTGGTCAGCAGAGCCGCCCTGTAGTGACCGACCCCAGGGGGAGGCTTCCTTCCCCGTGTCAGCCTGTGCGGTCCCGGGTTTGGCTGCACCCGACAGCAGGCTCGTTTCCGGGGGGCACGAGCGGGTACCAGCTCACAGGCCCCTGTGTGACCCAGAAGGCCAGTTCACTAATACAAGAACAGCCCCATGGCCTAGAATCTTTGAGGGTGACCAGCATGTCTGCACACGTCTGGGAGGATCTGAGTCGTCAGTGGGAGGCTGTCTGCAAGTGCGGCCTCTCGTGGCCGGGGCTTGGCTGGGCACTGTGCCGTGGGCCTTGTTTCCCTGGACTCCTGTTGCTGACCGCTTGATTCTTTCCTTAGCTTCGTTCCATTCATTCATTTACTGAGTGCTTACTGTGAGACGCTGGGATAAAGGGAGCGAAGGATAGACCTGGTTCCTGCCCGACTGGAGCAAACACCCAAGGGATGAGGCGCTTTAAAAGTTCACGTATGGTTGATTACCACTTTCAGCAAAGGCTGGAGACGCTCAGGTGACGCCAAGTCTTGCCGGCCGAGGACTTGTTCTCTTTCGTTGACACAGCCTGGTCTGTCCGAAGTTTCATGTTGGTGATGTCCTCGAAGGTAGTCTTGTTTTCAGTTCTGGGGTCGCCTCACTCTGGTACCCAAGTGCTCATCCCCATTTATAGGTAAGGCCACTGGTCCTCAAGAGGCGAGGTCTCAGCATCAACTTTGGGCCAGAACAGGAGTTTGAACCCGAGGGTCCAGCCCTGGGGCTTCCCATGACTCGCCCTAGCCAACAGGCAGACGAGGTCCGTATTCACAGAAACCTGTCTGTGAAGCGAGCTTTTATGACCGCTTCCCAGAGGTTCCTGAGGCTCACAGGGTGGCTGGGTGCCGGTTCCGGCCAAGCACCCGGCGCATGGAGACAGGCGGGCCCAGCGCAAGGAACCCGGCTTTCATGCCGCAGATGAAGTATGGAGGCCGCCGTGGCGCGCGTGGGTGGTCAGTGTTGCGCCTGGGCAGATCACTCACCCTCTGGGAGCCTCTGCCCATGAAGAAGAGGGATGGCCGGTCACCCCCTGTGTTGTTAATTCGAGGATCACTGCATTTTGTGCAGAGCCCATAGGATATGTTTTACCTTAAGTTACCCAGGAAGAGATCACCCAGACTGTCTCTGACAACTTGTTAGAAATATGTGGTGCTTTACGTTTTTAGCACCTCAGGGAAATGCTAGCTGGCAGCCGGGGGCCTGGGAAGCGGGTGTCTGTTGGCCTCCTTCCCTGCTGCTGGGAGGGTGTGGGATCACAGGACACAACCACCTGTTACATCTTAGACACGGATAAACTCAAACTGGCCACTCCTTCAAATCTTAAAGAGGAAACCAAGGTGCAGACAGGTTAATTTTCTGTAACAATGCATAATCACATCCTCCGTGATAGCTAACAGAAAAAAGAACATGCCTGTTTCTGCAGCATCCTCTTCTTAAGTACTCCCATAAGAAGCAATGAGCACAATTCAAAATATTGTAATTTAGTGGCAGGATTAAGAAACGTTCTGCTTTTTACTTTTTTTAGTGAGCAGACATCCTATTTATGTATCACTGCCACTTATGATTATGATTTACTAATGACTAGGGAACAGCTATGCTGAAATAATAAAAATATTTGTACTAGTAAACTATGTACATATATATTTTAAAGTACTTTAGTTCATGTGCATGTTAACTAATACCTTTCCACTGTGGAAAATTCCTTTACTTTTCTGCTAAAGTCCTCTCTGTGATCAGGACATTAAGTCATAGATTTTTGGGGGTGGAAAGGACTTGGGAGATGACATGGTGTGACTTCCCTGCCTCATAGCTCAGGCCCCCCTGGGGGGATCCTCGCGGGGTGAGGTCGTCCACACCCACAGCAGAGCCAGCGGCCCTGGAACCCAGGACTCCAACCCTCTGGCTGCTGACTTGGGGTTTCTAGCTCCTGTGTTTCCCTTATACTTGACGCACGTGGACCAGGCCACATGTGCCTAATTATTCCAGACCAGCGCAAATGTCCCCGCTGAAGGGAGGAATGTTCGGTTCCAACTTCATCACAAGGAAGTTTTAAAAAAAACAGAAAACTCAAAAGTTCATCCACTGTGTACTTGAACCTCCTTTATATGGAAAGCATCTATCAGGACAGCCTTATCTCTTTCTGGGTTTGTTTTCTGGCTTCTGCTGTGCTGGAACTTCCCACATCCGGCTCCCACCCCAAAGCTTTGCTCTTGGTTTTAAACTGAACTGAACAGTTAACTTTGGTTCCTGACATTGGTTGACCAAAGCAGACGGCCAGTCTCGGGAGAGGTTTTTACCATTCAGTCATGCATCTGGTCATTTCTCCTGCACCTAGTGAGTGTGAGTTCCTGATGGAGGCTGGGAGGGTACAGGGACGAGGGAAACCCATTCTTCAGGAGCTTGCCGTTGAACAAGTAAGCCAGACATGTGAACAGCCAGTCCAAGACAACTGGGGGAGCCCCAAAGAGGTGCTGGAGAATCCTTTTAACTGCCCCCAAATCTTTATCAATGCCCACATTTACAATAAACCTCCATCTCCAGTAAAAACCAAGGGCTTGCTCTGCGAAGTCTCTGCATCCCCACCCACCCTGTAGGTACATTCCCATGCCCGCCTGCCTCCTGTGTGGACCTTCAGGAGCTACCCCTGCACAGCAGAATTCATCCATTCACTGCACACAATCTACTGAGCCTACTCTGTACCAGCCACTGTCCTAGGCAGCAAGGATACAGGGATGAACAAGAAAATGTCTCCCTGTTACCCTCTAAATGGTACAAGGCAGGAACCGTCTAGTAAACTAGCCATCAGAAAAAAGAGCAGACAGTTGAGTCCTAAGCAGTGTGCAGCTGGGGCACAGAAGAGCTCAGTGAATGCAGGAGAGATTGAGCAATGCTCCCCAGAGAGGGTGGCCCTGCAGCTGGACACAGAATCACGAGGCCTTAGAGAAGTGAAGACAGACGTTCCAAGAAAGACATTCCAAGAAAGACATCCTCTTCCAAGGATATGAGGAGATGGTCTGGCTCCTTGTGGACCTGGGTGGTTCTCCAGAAGGCCTGGCATGTTGAGAAAATTCGGTAAAGTCCCATCCAAGCTGGAGTCCCATTGCTGACCAGCTGGAGCCCCCAGGCCTGTAGCAAGGGGAAGGGGCGAGGGGTGGAGACGGACAGAGTGAGCTATGCAGGGAGGCCCAGTCCTGGGCTTGGGATATCTCTGTCGCAGGGCCACCACTCAGCTTTCTCCAGGTCTTAGTTTATTCCAGGGCTGGTTTGCCTAGACTCCAAAGGTCCTGTGAGCTCAAGTAGCTGGCCTCTTGTGTTCTTCTTGTCAACTTTGCTAATGCGGAAGCTGTATGTCTGGTTGAACAAGAGTTTATGGAAGACATCCTGTTCACACTCCCCATCCACCAACAATCAGCTGCCTCGGGAACACCTAGCCGAATAATCGTTCTCCGTCCAGTTTGAGATTCTTTAAAACGTGCAGGTGTGGTGATGTTTGCAGGTTTATTTGGTACTTGGTACCCTGGTGTGGGGTAGGAGCTTAATAACCCAGGGTTGAGAACGTTGTGAGGTGTGTGGGGTCGTTTTGCATGCCACCAGACTCACATGCTAAGCTGGCCGTAGGTCATTCAGCAGGTGATTGAAGCGGACTTCCCTGTCTTCCAACCGCCATAGTCTGCAAACTGCTCTTCCCTGCTTTGACTTACAAAGATGTTTGAGAAGAGAGCATATTTCCTTAAGATCAGCTGATCCTGTAGTCAAACATTTGTGTGAATATGGTAAATCACAAGCGATAGCATAAGCCGGAACGTCCGTAGTGCCCGCGGCATGCCAGCCGGCAGTGCTCTGCGTGCTTTAAGTATGTCTGCTTGTTTAATCTTCCCGGCAGCCTCCTAAGCTAAGCTGAAGACTCTCACGTCACAGATGCGAGGCTGGGTCCGGGACAGGTGTGGCAACAGTGAGGGAGACGGCCAGGCTGCGTTCTCTGCTGTGGGGCCAGCCCAGCCCACGGGGGCAGCCCCAGAGCGCTAACGCCCGTCTGCGGGCCGAGGGTATTCCCCTCTGGCACTGGGCTTGCCGGTTCAGGACCAGTGACAGGCGGCAGCATGGGTGGGAGCAGTATACATCTGGGTTAGGTGGAGCTCCATGTGGGTCACACGGGGGCCCCTGGGGTGCTGGGTGGTGGCCCCGGGAGGCTTTGGAGGTTGTCGGTGTACACTGCAGCCTGGGCTCCTCCCAGAGCGAACCCCCAGGCATCTTTGCATAGGATCTTGGGTGGAAATAACCTGCAATTCCCCCACCTGGGTATTTGCCAACTATAGAATAGGAAGGAATGTGGAGAGGGAGGTGGGCACGGTGCCCAGGTGTGGACATGGCACGGACACCCTGGCTGTGGGTGGGTGTTCCTTGTTCATGGCCCTGAAGTGCTGTTTGTCTTCCAGCACTTTCCCAGCCACGCCCAGCTCACCCCACAAGCGCCCCTGGGAAGTTATTGAGGGCCTGGTAAGGGTCGTGCTCCTGAGAAATGCCTCTCTCTGAACGAGTGTGCCAGTTACATTAGAGGTTAGTCTTCACAGTGCTAAGCATGTCCTCACTTCGCCGAAGGATCCGTGACGTGACTTTCTAAAACAAAGAGCTCTCTTTCCTTCCTAATAAGCTTTCTTATTTCTTAAAATACCATTTGATTTACAGATTTTGCTTAACATACAACACTCCAGGAAATCATCTATGAGATAAAATGAGATGCTTCTACTAAGTCCTTTGTTCCTGCACTTCAATTGAGGAATTCAGAGTCTTGCCTGAACCCACAGTGGCTCTGACGGGCACAGAGGGGTGGAGTGCGGGGTGAGGTACACTCAGACCTCAAGATCCTCGCTGAGGGTGAGGGTGGGGGGCAGTGGATTTTAGATAGTTCACAGAGTCCAGGAAAGACAGAGAAACCAGTGCAGACCCCCAGGAACAACCCCGTGGGTAGCAGCGCAGCCAGACGGGCGGACAGCCGCACCCGGGGCTTCTGCGGCAACCCTGCTGTCGGTGCCTTGGTCCCACGCCTGCACAGGTCCTTCTCCCCACCCAGGTGTCACCTGGCCCCCAGCTTTCACAGGAGGGCTTCTGCTCAGCAGCGCCTGGGGGGGTCTGCGCAGTGGAGGTTCTGGGCTTCCTGGGTATGGTGAGCCGGTCCGTGGCCTCTCCACAGCGGCTCACTGAAGGACCCACCTGTCCCCAGATCAAACCTGGGGAGGCCACCAGACTCCAGCCCGTCACCGGCAAACATGCTTCCCTGAAAGAAGACAATCTTTTTTTTTCCTCCCAGTGCTTTCAAACAGGTATGTCATTTATTAAAAAAAAAAAAATAGAGGAAAGTGGCAAAAAAGATAATTTGCATTTATCCAGATAGATACCATTTCTAGAGCCCAAGTTGCCTATACGGTGTCCCCTTTCTCTGGGTTCTTGTGGGACCAGCTCGCTGCTCCTAGTGTTCTTCTATCTGCAAGTGTTTTTATTTCACGGTTGTTTTTTTTTTTCATTTTTTCCCCCAGTTTTGTGAGAAGACAATTCCTATTCAGACTGCACAGCTCTGTCAGCCCCGGGACTCGGGTCAGCTGGGCCCCGAGCTGAGCCTTGCAGCAAAGCAGTGCTACTGGCCTGCCGCGCCTCCCTCCTCCCGCCCCCAGCCCCACCTGCCCGCTGGCCTGAGGCCGCTGCCCTGCCCACCCCAGACCCTGGCTCCCGTCCCCAGTTCACCATCTGATGACTGTTCCGTTTAGGAAAACAAGACCCAACTCAGACATGTGGGGCCCTGTCCCCTGGATGCTCTCTTGGGCATGGGCCCTGCGTAGCCCCTCACGGCCCTCCAGGCTGGCGGACACAGAGACAGGGCCTCGGGCTCTGGCCCTGCCTCCCCTCTCAAGCCTGTCTCTCCCCACAGCCCCTCTGGCCTCAGCAGGATGCCTGCAGCCCCTTCACTTGCCAGGCCCTCCTTGCCTTGGGGTCTTTATACTCGGTGTGACGTTTGAAATGCTGTTCCAGCCCAGCACCCCATTTGAGCTTTGTCCGAACTGGACTAAGACCTCTCCTCCAGGCAACTCTCTGAGGCCCCTCCCCCAAGTCCTAACCCCTCCCCCGATGCCCTGCTAAGAGTCCACTCATGTCTGCGGCAGCCTTGGGCCTGTCACAGCACTTACAAACGTGCCGTAAGTCCTTTGTGGCTTGTTCTTAGCCTCCTCGACAGTGTGACTTGTGTCTTAGTCCTCCAGGGATCTCCGGCACTGCCTGGTGCATAGTTGATACTCGTGTGTTTGTTGAATGACTGAGTAAAAGCAGTGTTTCTGAGGACCATCCCCAGGCTTTTGAGAATGGCTCATTTTGTGAATATATGTCATTGTCCCAACAAATGGTGGCCAGACTGCTTCAGCAGGAGCAAGACCTCTTTTTCTGGAGCCCTCAGCCTGGTCCCTTGTCCCTGGGCGGCTCAGTAGAAATGGCAGAGCTGGACAGCAGCTGGTGGGAAGGGCTGGAGGTGCCACACGACATCTGACCTGGACCCAGTGTCCTGCTGCTCTTGGATGAACTCTTTCACACCCAGGATGAAAGTCTGTAAGCCAGCAGTAACAGAAGAGGGCGCCAGGCTGCACCCAGATGCAGGTGCTACGCTCCAGCCAGGTCCCCCACCTGACATGACCTCGCCAGGTGATGCCCCACGTCACAGGGCAGTTCTCATTCGGCCTCATCAGCGCCAGTCACACAGGCTGTGCTTCTTCAGAGTCGCTCACAAGTCCTGACACCCTGAATACCAGACCCGAGAATGCCAGGGGCCTTTTGCTGACATCACACCCGGTCTGAGCCCCTCAGAGTTCCCTGGCTTTCCGCTGGCCGGTTTAGCCCTCAATTAACACATCATTTTCCTTTCACATGCTCTGCTTTTGCTTAAAGCAAGGGTTGTGTTTGGATTGACTTGCATTGAGTTAGAAGAGGGTTTTTTCCCCAGGGTCAGTACTTGGGGGGTGTCATTCTGTCACTGGAGCCCTTCTCTGTGTCTGGGTGAATCAAAGCCTCCTCCTTGGTGTCCTCACCACCACCCACCCACACTCTCTGTCACGCACACAGTCTGGGCCTTGCTGCCCGGCCCTTTCTGGGGCCCGGCTTGGCCCTCCTAATCAGGTGAGCATGATGGGAAGATGTCGGGATTTCCTGGCATGCTTACATCGAAGACGAGCTACAGGCTGCACACCCTCCTTCCCGGTAACACAGCAGTGGAGCTGGGAGTCCCGCTAGCCGTTACCGGGTTGGGTTTATTTCATAATAAATATCAGGCCTGTGTTCTGAACTCAATGAGCAGAAGCCACTTCTGAGGATGGAGAAGCGCCCGCTGGGGTAGGGGCGTTGCTACTCCTCGGGCGTCTCTGAGCTAATTCATTAAAGGGGATCTGATGTGGAAGGTTCGCCAGGTAACGCCAGTTCACGTGTGTTCAGCCATGAGCTCTCCTCACCTCCTAAAGCAGATTTTAGAGCTAGAAGGAACTTGGTTTTCAGCCTTTTCCTTTTTTAGCTGGAGAACCATTCTTCCAACACGTTCACACAGAACACCAATCAAACAGCTAACCACAGTCATTCCAGAAAAGTGGGAGTGGGGACCAGAAGCCCGCTCATCTCCACTCCGTCCCTGGTGGCCCCATTAGGAAAACCACCGTCCTGATCCATCTCTGCCCTCCGTGCCAGTGGGCCTGTGAGGCCAGGGGGCAGTGGGGTGTATGGGAGAGAGCTGGCCGGCAGGCAGAGGCCCCAGCTCCAGCAAATGAACTAGTTTTCCTGGTCCCAGGCTTCTGTGTAAAATTGGCTGTAATGTCAACTCAGAGAGTTTTGAGGGCAGTAAGTGAAATATTACATGTGAAAGCTCTGAGCAGCCTGCTGGGCTGTAGCGGACACTCAGTTGTTAGCTTCGATTCCGGTCTTGCCCGTTCACAGAGCTGTCCCCCCGCTCTTCCTAGCCCTGCCCCGTCGCCGCAGACCTCAGTCCTGTTCATGCTGTGGTGGCCAGCCGGGCGTTTCTACACACCCCAGCTGGTTCGTCTTCAGATGTGTTACTTGGTCTTTCAGTTGTTTTCCTCAGGGGCATCCTTATTTAGGGAAATCTGGGATGTATATAAGAACAGAAGGGAGATAATCACCGAGCCTCACCCCGGAAACAAAGCCATCATCAGCATTTTGGTCTGTATCCTTCCAGTCTCTTCTCCCCTCCCCGTGCATGTGCTTTATGGGCTGTGATGAAGACATGGTTTCATTTTGATCTTCTGATGGGAAGTAGCCCAGTCAAATCCCACCTTTCAAAACAAGCTATTGGAAGCTGGTTACTAAGAACAGATGTTGCCCGTCTTTTTCACTCGAACTGTAACATCAAACCTTCCCGTAGCTGTAAACAATCTTCTCAGATTAAGCTTGTAAATTATACCATTTCTGGGAAGAGTCCCAGCCTTAAACCAGCTTCTCTTCTCTCAACCAACAGTTGCCAAGCCTGTCTGAGTCGTCTTGCCTTTTATCCACATTAGTCACTGTTCTCTTTCTAGTGTGGATTTGCGGTTTGGCTCACTGACCCTCCACACTCACAAGGAATTGCAAGCAAGTTCCTCAACTTTTCCTAAGTAAGCAGACCCCACTTGATAAACAGCTCATCTACGCCTCTTCCTAAGACCACCGCCCCTTGCCCCCCCAGCTCTGGGACTTGCAAGGGAAGTTATGGGTTCAGAAGCAGAGAGGAGGGAGGAAATTGTGAAAAGTAACAATGGCTTATGAGTAAGAATCCTGGAGTCCTGAGGAAAAAAAGGGGGTTCAGAGAAAGAGGGGGGAATGATACAGACTTGACCTTTGCAGTGTTTCTGAGGATCAGTCCAAACCAGGAGACCTGGGGAGGAACTCCGCTTTCTCCTATTTCTTCACCCACTCACCACCTCTGACCTGTTGCTCCAGTGGCCAGAGCTCTCGCTTGTGCTAGTGAGCTAGTCTGGTGATACTACGGGCTAAGAGAGCATCGTGGACTAACTAACCTCCATTTATGACACCATGTCACTGGGAAAACGCATTCTCGGTCCCAGACGGCTGACTCAAAGACTTTGAAACACAACCCACCGGTGAGTGAGAATGTAGGCATTGTATTGGGGGCCAGTCCCAGGATTGTCTCTGTGCTTAAGGGGACTGACGTGGGTGCCCGCTCTTCATTTCCTGAAACATACAGGTACCAGTAGTGTATCTGTAGTTATGTATCTTAGGAGTGAACCCAGTTCATTTGTGATTCAGGGTTTTGTGAAATAACCAAGCTAGGTTGTTCCGGCAAAAAAAAAAAGTGTGTGATGTGTGTGTAGGTACAGACCCACTCGGATAATCATGACCCGATTGAAGGATCGGGTTGGCTCACCGCAGGGGTACCAGAGACCGTGTCGCGAAGAAAAGGGCTTCCCAGTGCAGCACCAGGCAGCTCCTGGGGGCCTGTTTTAAAATAGCAGCTGCCACGTAGTGTTTATGTCCTTAACTTCTGGCACCGGGGCGTTTCAGATGAAGTCACCCTCTTGGGTCCATTTCCTGGGTGCTGCTCACTTTGTGACCCACAGAACAGCTTCTGTTCTGAGAGGGCCTCCAAGCCTAAATGCTCCCTGCCTGGCTCTGGGCCGCCTCCCCTTCCTCCCTATCCGCTTTCCCCAAAAGCATCTCTTCGTTGTGGAAAATTACACATTCACAAATTGTGTTTTTTTCCTCACCCCAAGCATATTCCCACACACGCAGATTCTGGAATGATCTCACGGGTGAATCATGCCATTATCCGGCTGTTTATAGGCGCTGCCTTTGGACAGAGATTCTGGTGTCAGCCACATTAAGGCCCCTTCATTGTCTGCCAGTTACCCTTAGGGGGATGGCTTATCGATGAAGCGCTGAGTGTTGAGGGCCAGACTTCCAGGCTAAAAGCTGCTTTGATTTCACTTTTTTCCTGTCATCCCTGGGCCTTGTGCCATGGAACTGCGGTGGGGGTGGCAACGTTCTGCCCTGATGGGAGGAAGCAGACCCGATCCGAGATGGCAGGTGGACTGTATCAGAAGGGACGAATGGGATTTACTAAACTGATAAATGGTTGTGTCGCTGAGTTCCAGTGGGTGTGTGATCTTTTAATTAAAATTAGCTCACAAGTGGTGTTTCCTTTTCTAATCCAGCTTTCAAACGTTCTATGCCACAAATTAATCTCTCTCTTTTTTTGAAGGATCTTGAAATCTTGTTAATATTTAATTGGCTTTTTAATTATTTAAACATCAAATGTGTTGCTGTCCTTTAAACAGCAAGCACCCAGTGGGGTTTTTGGCTGGCGTTCCGAGGTCTTGCATGTAGACCACCACGAGAACAATGACCACAGATCGAAGTCAGGCCACCCCCGTCAGGGAAGCAGAAAGCCCTGGAAACTAGTTCATCAGATCACGTGTGCCCTTCTTCCATCTACTTCCCAGATGTTAAGTATTTAAATCATATTCTTTTATTAAGAGTAATAATAGTCCCTAAGGAATATTGAGAGTAATATAGTCTCTTAGTCATACGGTCCCTAAGGAAGGCCTTAGCTTGAACTTATCTAATAGGGAATCTCCTTTGGTCAATTCTGTGCCTTATGGCTCAGTGAGCCTCAGAGAAGGGAACGCAAGATCATTCTGCCTGTTACACTAGATGAAATCAGGAGTTGGCCGTTGTGCAGTTAATAGCGACCTAGGTAATCCCCTTTGGGCTCCTGGATATCTGGATTGGCTGTCTGCTCTGACCAGATGGTTGCACAACTGTACAAGTGTGTACATTAGCTTTCGGCTGCGGGAGCCAAGACTGAAGAGCGGCCAGGGGCTTTCCAACCCGAAGTTACAGGCTGTCGAGGAGAGCTGCAGTCAATGAACTGAACGGAGGATGGGCTCACGTTCCCAGAAGAGCCAGCCTGTGTTTCTGTGCCCTGCTTAGGGATGTAACTGCCCCTTGACCATCTCCTCAAATGCATTTGCATCTCCTTTTTTAGTCCCTTCCCCCAAGGCTTTTGTGAGCTCCTCTCTGGCTCCCCTTAAACTATCTCTCCCCCACCCCCTAACCCCATCAGCCAGATTTGGTGAAAAAAACCTTGTGCTGGGTTCTCAGTATATATGTTGCCAACACAAGCATTTATAAGTTTCTTAACTTGAACAGAATGAGAAGTGAGGTCTTGCCGCTAAATAAGTCTGCCTTGCAGCACCACCCAGGCCTGTGGAAGAGAAGGACTCCATGCGTTGTCCGCGGTTCCCTACTAGTGGTCCTGTTGGTGCCTGTGCCCACAGGAGATCCTCTCCTATGACTGACCAACGTGTTCCACTCTCAGTGCAAGCAAGCTACAGTGTGCAAACCTTTACACTCACGATTTTGGACATTACCCACATGTGGTATTTGAACTTGCCTCCATTTCGTTTTTAGAAGGAGGTAGAGCATAAATAGTACCTGAACTGTAGATGCATCTGGGAAAAAATAATGCATTCAAGGAAATTGAAAAGCCCAGCTTCAGTGCGTTTTTAATTACTTAACAGCTGCGGTTCACGCTCTCCTGCAACTTCCTGGTCCTGGAGGGTTCATGCTGGCGTTTTGAGCCAAACAGATAATTTCTATTTTCAGACACCATTTTAATTAGAATTCCCATCAATGATTTTAGGAAGAACACGTCAAAATTTGATCACTACTCCACTGGGACTTCTGCTTAATTCTTTTAAGGGTTATTTTCAGGTGAACCAGGAACATCATTCAGAGTTCCTTTCTGCAGGTGACTTTGACCCTTCAGGAGCGTCAGGGGCCGTGGGTCTCTTGCTTGCTTTACTCTCACACGTTTACCTTCTCTGTAACTTGAGTGGCATGATGTGAGATTACTGTTTATGTCAGTCTAAATGGGCAAATAACAGCTATTTCATATGGCTCGTGTTGATACCAGGCTTCAGCAACTCTTACAAAACACTTAGCTAAGAAACGTAGAGAAGCTTGTCAGCCTTTCTGTGAAAGTTGTATTTTTCAGATCCTGAGTCTTAATATATAAATATATACAAATTCAGAAGATAGTCAAAGAAAACGATATTACTGAACGGGCTTTGGTGGAGTCTGCTGGGTCCCGTGCACGCGTGACTGCAGGCAGGTGCACACACGTGTGCTGTCTTTCCAACCCCACCAGTGGCAGTCTGGAGTGACACCTGCTTCCGGAATCTTAGGCAGGAAAAATGGAGACGTGCGTCCTCAGCTGCCACGGAGAAACAGTTTCTAGAGCAGTTGTGATATTTATCACCACGTCGGTGAAGGTTTTGAGGTGAAATGGAGCCCATGTGAGTGCACCAGCTTTGGTGTTGCAAGAAATATCTCATTTCTGTTTTTAAAAATCTGCATAACGTGAACTACTATCCCCCCGCTTCTACAAGGCTGGAGGGAAGTTCAAACTTAATTATCCCTACACGTCCCTCCTTTCTCCCTCCCACCCCCCACCCCAGGATGTGGGAAGGACCTGGAATCTGATGAATGCCATGGGTTTGGGGAGCTTTGCCCATCCTTGTTCTCCAGCGTGCTCTGGCCCTGCCACATCCTCCATCGTCCTGTCCCCGAGGCCCTTCAGGGCAAAAGGATGTGCTGCTCTGAACTGCAGGAGGACGCGAAGTCTTTATCGCAGCAAGGAGCTCTGTGCTTGGGTGGCAGGGCAGGGCTCCTCCTTGTCCGTGGACCCCACAGTCCTCTTTCTGTCCCCAGTGACAGTGATCCCGCTGTGCTGGCTCCGTCTGCAGTGTCCTGCCTCTCCCGCTGCCCCGGGATCCTAACTGGACCTGGGACGTAACCGTCCCCTGAGGCGCAATAGGCAGAAAATAGCCAAGCCGCTTGCAGGAAGGGTAGTACTTAGTTCAATCCCATAGCTGCTAGCCACCATGGCTATTTAAATTTAAATCAAAAGTTCAGTTCCTCAGCCCCCTCGCCACGCCAAGCCGTCACCAGCCACGGGCAGCTAGTGGCTGTCACTTTGGAAGTTCTGTTGGGCAGCACAGGTCCATTAAGAACAATATGTGTTCTTCCAGTAGCAGTTGAGGGAGGACCCACTAGTCTCCTAGCTTATTTTCTTGCTCAGCTTGGTCCTAATTATGTAGGAAGTAAAATGACACACATGAAGACCCGGTGGGAAGTGGTGGCCGCATCAAGTAGACCGGTGGGGACTTCTCGAGAGGGTGGCTCCTGTGGCTGGGCGGGCTGCGACTTGTCCACCACTCCTCTTCCGGGTGGTCCCGAGCGGCCCGAGGCACCTGGACAGTCTCTGGTGCTAAGAATCCCTGTTTCTTTAAATGGGGTTTGGGGTTTATGTGGTGGAGAGGAGTCTTGGGTTTTATGTGGGTGCACAAAGTACAATTTTGTTGTGGTTCCACTTCCCTCGGGGTGGGGGAGTGTCAGGAAGGGGGGAGTGGGGGTGTGCGGCTGGCCAAGGCTGCCCGGGGAAGCAGGGAACCCGTGGGCAAACTGAGAGCCATGTTAAGGGGCACAGTGGGAAAACACCCCCATCCCCCGCCATGTGTATAAACCGGCACCATGAGACTGCAAACAGCGGGACTGCCTGGCTTCCACAAGTATACGCTTTTTTATGCATCTTGACACAGCAGATGCTACATAGACAGGAAACAAGCATGGAGGGAGACAGTCCCCGCGTGCGGCCAGCCCTCCACCCAGGAGCACTTTTGGAATGGTCCTGTTTAAATAATCCCTTTTTCTTTTGGTTTTTTCATCCCATGAAGAGATGCTGTGCTTTTGTGTTAGTTTTATTTATTTTTTAATTCCAACTATATTTTTTACTTGTTACATTTGATGAATTGTTTTTGCTCTTGTTCTTTTTATTTTTTATTTTGGTATCATTAATCTACAATTGCATGTGCAAGATTATGGTGAGTAAACTACAGTCACTGTCCATCAGCGTAGTGAGATGCTATAGAATCTCTACTTGTCTTCTCTGAGTTGTACAGCCCTCCCCATGCCTCCCCTGCCTTACGTCTGCTAATTGTAATGCTCCTTCTACCCTCTTATCCCTCCCTTCCCACCCATCTTCCCCAGTTCCTTTCCCTTTGGTAACTGTTAGTCCGTTCTTGGGTTCTGTGAGTCTGCTGCTGTTTTGTTCCTTCAGTTTTTTCTTTGTTCTTATGCTCCACATATGAGTGAAGTCATTTGATACTTGTCTTTTTCGGCCTGGCTTATTTCACTGAGCATAATACCCTCGAGCTCCATCCATATTGTGGCAAATGGTAGGATTTGTTTTCTTCTTGTGGCTGAATAATATTCCATTGTGTATATGTACCACATCTTCTTTATCCATTCATCTACTGATGGACACTTAAGTTGCTTCCATTTCTTGGCTATTGTAAATAGTGCTGCGATAAACATAGGGGTGCATCTCTGTCTTTTTGAAACTGGGCTCCTACATTCTTAGGGAAAATTCCTAGGAGTGGGATTCTTGGGTCAAATTGTGTTAGTTTTATTTAAGAAACATTCTTTAGCAAAATTGAAACCAGGAGACAATGGTCTGGGAATTGGGAATTTGAGGCATACCCTTGCTGGGTTTGGCTCTGGGTGAGGTGGAGGTCATGGAAGCGTGCTACAGGTCCCGGGACACAATGTGGGGTGCTGCCATGTCTGAATGTGCTCCCCTCCTGGTCACCAGGGGTCCCTCCCTTTTCTCCTCGCCCACCATGGCGATTTGGCCTCCCTGCCTGATTCAAGTTCTTGCTCTGCAGGCGTTTCCCTTTGTTAGAGTCCCAGAGTGGTCATCATCTCTGTCCTTGGTCACTTGAGGAAGTCTCAAGAGGCGCCCAGGGTGTCTCAGTGGCTCACGTAGGAGGTGGGCAGTGGTATGTGCAGGCTTGAGGTTCTGACGGCCTTGGCCAGGCGCACTCCACGCCAGCGGCTTGCCTGGCCCTTCCAGGGCGGATTTGAGGTCAACAGCTGGAATGCAGATCTCTGTTGGCCTAACATGTTTCTAAAGTGCTGTGACTTAAATCATCCTGGACCTCAGAGCTGTTGGTCCCCAGCAGGGGAGCCCCCCGTGGGAGAGCTCAGATGCACCCCAGAAGGATGCCGTTGCCCAGAACATTTTTGGAGCTCTCAATGGGATGCTTTACACCTTCTAACGAAGTGTTGACAGTTTTATGAGTTACTGTCCTTAAGGGGTGAGTTTGATGTTTGAATTTACCTGAAGTCATTTACAGTCTAATCTGGCCAATAGGGCATGGGGGCGTATGTGGGGGGGGGGAGCACTGATTATAGCAATAGTGTTCAGGGTAAAAAATATGAAGTTTGAGGACTGGAGTGAGTTGGTTGTTTGCTTTTTGTCTGTGTGACTTCAGTGTTAATTCCAGAAGGGTTCCAGAGGTGTTGTGAGCATAGCAGCGCCATGGGGTCCCAAGGAGACTCCCTGGAAAATGGAATACTTCCTAGATGCAGGTCGTGGGTATTTCTTTTGAAAGCCATCATCGATCTCACTCTGCGTTTAGGGAGGATCACCGCCAGTTCATTCATGGAGCGCCCACCGAGGAAGAGGATCACTCAGCCCCATCAGACTGTTCCTGGTTTTCCTCCATAGAAGGGGCTGTGTCTTGTCTCCCCACCCACCCCACCGCCCACGTGCCTCCCTCCCTCTTTTTCCTTGAGCCCCTTGCCTTTGCCCTGGGGAAGTCTTGCCTTTACATTTTATTTGTTCTTGCTTAGGGTGTGGGAGGCCCTGGATAAGGCGCCTCTCCCCAAGCCCCGCAGCAGGAACAGTGCCAGCCTGAGGCAGCCCTGACAGGCGCGTGTCATCAAGACGGAAGCATGAACACAGTCCTTCCCGAACGCGGCTGCAATTGGCAGTCACCTGGGAAGTGTTTAAAACTCCCGCTGCCGGGTTGCACCCAGTGCCGGTGGAGTTCTGGGGCTGGGAGCCAGACAGCAGTAGTTCGTCAGAGATTAATTCTTCCGTTAACCCAATAAACCCAAGAACTGTTTAAGACAAGAACTTATTTCTCCCATCTAATGAAGGGGCTGACAAGGAGGGTTGGTCTCCCCCAGCTTTAAAAAGAAGCCAGCAGCTACAGCCTAAGAGAACCATTGTCCCACTGTGCCCAGCTTTCCTGGTAGGTGACCGTCCCTCAGACTGGAGGGGCTCTGCCAGCTTGAAAGGGACACAGGTAACCCATCTGCCTCTGAGCCCGGTTCTCCTAGGCGGGCTTTCTGTTCAGGTGGATGCGTTAATGTCAGAGTGGGTGAGACAGGCAGAGCCGCCCTAAGAGCATCGCTGATGGGCCCCGCGGGAGGGACAAAGGGAGGGCCTGTGGGCCAGGGCCCATCTGGTCATCTTTGTCGGTACGACTATGGTATCTCGGGCAGTAAATACGATCGTGGCTCTTTTGGGTGCAAACAAAGGCATTTTTCTGTCGGCTTGTCCTCCCTAGGGATACGAAGTTGGACGGAGGGAGACCATCAGCAGGTGCTGTGAGCTTGAAAGAGATTGTTGGTCTTGAAGGCGTGGAGCTGGGAGCTGATGGGAAGGTAAGGCTTTTTGGCTTCCAATCAGCGAGTTTGTGCCGATAACCACAGGGTTCAGGAAGCAGGCAGATGATGACCACGAACCTCATGGTGGAGGAACCAGGTCTGGGGCATATTCCCGGGCACGTGACGCCAGCGGGTGCCACCTCCTCAGCGTGCACACAGAAATGCCCCGAGCCAGTGATTAAACCGCACATCTATTTCCCTACCATCACTGTTTACAATACAGTGTGCGGTACTGACCCAGATCTGACGCACACACATGCATATTCTGGAGTGGAGTGATGGATAGTTTGATATATGTTAACTGATGATGTCAGCAAGCAACATTCCCACTACTAGGAAGGGGTTTTGGCTTCTGAGAAGCTAAGATCCCTCAGCCCTAAAGAGTGACCATGAGCAGCAGGGCCGCCACGTTCCCCTTCACCCACAGTGCAGAGAGATGCTGGGTTGAAGTCTGAAGAGTGATGGCTGAAAGGTGACCTTGACCTCTTAGAGCTGGAGCCAGGCAGTCTTTGTAAACCTTCCCAAGCCTGTTTATGGACATGATGCAAGTGTTTGAGATGCCACTCCAGGGTAGTTTGCATGCAGCTGAAGCTGCAGGGTGGCACATGACTGCCCCACCACTCCTCCCCAGAACAGCTGGATACCCCAGCCCTGAGCTCACAGGGAGGGGCACATGAGCTGGTCCGCTCAAGCAGGTAAAGAGAAAAGCACCTGTTCTGTTTTCACTCATGAAGGTTGGGTGTTCACATAGGAACGAGGGAGGCTGGTACAGAGATGCACATCACAGACGGCATTGGCCCCGGCAGCTGCAGGAGGCCCAGCCCCTTTTCAGAGACTCTCGGGGCCTGGTGTGTTCTGGAATTCTGCAGCTAGGTGGGTTACAAAAACCACACAGTGCAGTGTGTGCCTCTGTTACACAGCAGCCCAGCAGCTCCGGAGATAGCTGCCAGTCCTCAAACACATGAGTATTCCTGCCACATAACATGAGTATTCGTGCCAACCAGGATCAATTAAAAGTGTGCATAGCCTCTGGTCAGTTCAATTCAGGTTTTGGCACAAGTTTGGTAATAAATGAGTGCCAATAAGTTTTTGTTTCTCAGAAATCTTTGGGTTTTAGGCGTGCCTATATGGGAATATGGACCTGAACTTGGCCACATAGCCTGTTCAGAACGCACACCTGACATCGCCTGGGAACAGTCACGGTCCCATTTTTGTCTTCCCCTTTTAGACTGTGTCTTACACCCAATTTCTATTACCTACAAATGCCTTTGGAGCCCGGAGAAATACCATCGACTCCACCTCTTCCTTCTCCCAGTTCCGCAACCTGAGCCACCGCAGCCTCTCCATAGGACGGACAAGCAGCACCCAAGGGAGCCTCGACACAGGTGACCTGGCGCCAGGCTGGGCTGGGAGCTCCTGGCAGGAGTGGTTCAGTGTAGGCGTGGGTTGGTCTCCCTGTGAGCAGACGAGGGCAGGTGCCTCTGGAGCATGGGCTCATCGCCCTGGCGATGTGACTTTCAAGCAAGCCTGATTTCAGGCCATGCAGTGCACAGCCCCACCATGGTCACCGCTCTTATGAGATGCCTCAGGTGTCTGCCAACCCCCAGGGTCCCACGAGGAGGAAGGCCAGAGCCATCTGCACCAAGCAGCCTGCACCCAGCCTCTCCCCCACTCAGCGCCTCATTTCCGCCTGGTCCCCGCCTCCATTTTCATAGTGCTCAAATTTGACCTTTCTTCAATTAATTGGGCCAGAAATTCAGGATCAAATGTAAGAACTCCCTTTGTGATTCTCATAGTGGGTGAGTCAACTTGGTGCTGAAGGCAGGCTTGCACACTTCCAGCTTCGCCTGTGCAAACCTTGGTTAAGAACTGGCCCAAGGGGGAATAACCTTTATGAAGCGCTTTATCTCCACTCTGGAGAAATAGCGGGTGAATGAAGCGCCTTAGGCCTGTCTAGGTGCTGAGCTGAGAGACACTGTCCTGATGTCCCAGCCACCTCTGGTCATTTCCAGCTGTTTGCATTGGTGTGTGCTCAGATTTGTGTCCCTACAGACACGGTAACCTGCCTGCAAACACTCACAGCGAAAACGTGCTGCTCGCATGGCACGGCTTGAGTCCCCTGATCTGTTCTGCAGGTTTAGGAAGTGACCCTGAGTTGTCTGTGCCTCATCTTAGGGCCTGGGAGGGCTCACCGCATCTCTCATGTTCCAGGAGGTTCTGCGCTCACCCGGGTCAGCGAGATTAATACCTGATTTTCTAAAATGGGAAAAAATGTCAGAATGTTAAATATTTGGTGAACCCTTTTGCAGGGGGGTTCACTTCATCGGCATGCAGAGGCATCTCCCGAAAGTCAGAGCGAGCCATGTGGCTGAGCTAGATGGCCTGAAGCCAACCTTTGTTGGCATTTGTCCAGCTGCTCCTGCTCCGGAGGGTCTGGGACCCCTGATCATCTCTTTGCATGTGATCCTTAGGTAGCGACCTGGGAGACTTCATGGATTACGACCCAAACCTCCTGGACGACCCTCAGTGGCCTTGTGGCAAGCACAAGCGAGTTCTGATCTTCCCTTCGTACATGGTGAGTAGCAGTGGAGGGCAAGCGTGTTGGCTCGCCCCCCAGCCTCCTAGGAGCAGCTGGCAGAAGGTCCAGACTGTGCTGGTCACCTGGCCTGGGCAGCGCCTCAGCTACTAGCTCAGGGTCGGGGAGCCTCCCCTCCAAGGGGCATGCCCGGGCTCACGCAGCTGGAGAGCCCACTAGGGGAGCACCAGGCCCTCCACCGGCAGTCAGGGCTGAGCTCGGGGTGACCAAGTCCCCACAGGCACTCGGAGCACACGTTTGGCACTGGGCTCCGGACGACAGAATTATCTCCTGGGAAAGTGAAAGTAGGACAATGTGGGTGTTAAATGCAAAACCTTTCCTTGCTGTTTCTATTTCATGGAATCTTCCTGTTTTTCCCTCTGTGCAATTTTGGTTTCTGCTTTTGGCTGACCACCGTTTCCCACCACTCCAGCTGCCGTTTCTCCAGACAGCGGTGGGGCCTGACGGATCCAGTGCACTTTGTCCCTGCCTCAGAGGCAGAAAGAGCCCTGGGAGGAGGAGAGAGCCGTGTTTGTGGGGAAACCCGCTGTGCCAGGCCTTCCGCCCACAGACGCGGGTGGAAGAGCACCAGCCCAGAATGCCCCCGCGGACCTCTGCCAGGCCCAGATGCTGTGGGCACAGCCGAAACCTGTTCCCTCCCTTCTCCCCAGCCTCTGCTCGCTGCTCTCAGCAGCCCTGGCCTCAGGAACCAGCAAAGGGTCCTTTCCTTTTTCTGTCCTGGGCTGTGTGTCTGCCCAAGCCTGAGTGGGACCCAACTCCATGTACTCAAAGGGCACCTGGATACTCACTCAGAGCCTAGGGTTCTCACCAGTGGGGTCCACCCTCCAGCCTTGTAGCTGACATCAGGGACACACGGGCAGGACTCGGGCCCTCGTTGCAGCACGTATCCTCTTGTAATTTCACAACTGGCTCCGAGATCCTTCTAATGTGCCGCACGGAGTCAGAATGAATTACCAAAGGCAATAAAATTGCCCCTACTTCTCCTTCTTCCATCCTTATTCCTGGCTGGTGCCAGATCACATTTGGTTTATTCTCTGAATGAGTTCACTGTGAGCTGCGAGTTTCTGGGCCGCAGTTTCTGCGTGCATGCCCATGCACATGGATAATTTTTCTCCTTGCACCGTGTGCTCCATGACTCACCAATCAGCATGTATGTCCTACGCTCCTTGTTTTATGTTCCCAAGTAGGTCATTCTGCATTTCACCACATTGAATCCGTAGCCCGTGCTTCCAATAATAGTCCATTCCTTAGAGAATGGAACTGCTCATGGACTGCATTTGACTGGTCAGCTCCCTAAGACCTATGTCTCCTCCTATTCTGGCTACAGGTATGGGTCCTTTGAATAAATGGGGGGACATCCACTTTTCACCATTCTCACCTAAGTTGCTGGCATGCATGTCACGTGTTACAAAGAGCCCAAACTGGCTCCCAGGAGACATCCTGTCTAGGAGCAGGAGTGGATTTTAGGCCTGCTGCACATGCATTGACTGGCTTTATTCTATGTGTTGGGTAGTAAGTATAGAATATGTCCATTCAAGCAGGATTGGTTGATGCCCTACTATGTGCCCGGCGTGTGCTTCCTGGTGCAAAGGAGAACAGAGCCGCTGCAGCCCCCATTCTCCCCGACCTTAGAGTGGCTGGAGAAGCTGCACGGTGAACAAGGAGACAGTCCCTAGTTGTGAGGAGGGCGAGGAAAAGTGGGAGGAGATGGCAGGGAGGGGCCTGGAGGTTGGAGGTAGACCTCATGGAGGGCTCCCCTGCAGAAGGCAGCCAGGCTGAGTGCCTGGGGGTGAGAAGCAGCCGGGCTAGGCCATGGTAAGAGCCCATGAGCAAGACCCTGAAGTGTGGGAGAGGTTAGCTGTTGAAAATTGGTATTTTCAGCAGTTAAAGTCACCACACACACACACACACACACACACACACACACACGCAAGTTGAGCCTGTAAGCTGTTGTGGGAGGCCCTCTGCGAGGGTCTGGGGCACATCTTGGCCCCTGGGTGGCTGAGGTGCTCTGTCCAGCCAGCGTGGAGTGAGTGGCTCATTCCTGCTGGGCTGCGACCCGCATCATTGGCAGGGCTCCCCCTGCAGGTGGACGTCAGACCTGTGGGAAGCTGTGCATCGCAGAGCTGTTGCCCACCTCCCTAAATATCTGGGCCTCTGGTCCCTGCTGCCCATGTTCGCTTCCTTAGTTTCCCAGGGCAGCTCAAGTGGGGCCAGCCCAGCAGAGGCCTTGAATTTGAGAACCAGGGGCTGTTGTTCTAGGGTGTCTTATTCCTGTGGGATTGCAGAGTCCGAGATGTTGAAGTGGCCTGCGCAGAATCAGGCAACCCCAAAAGGGATGAGCGATCCCTTTCACCCCAACTAATCCTAGAGCAGATACTTTTTTATTCTCTCACATACTGAGCTGTAATTTACATTTGATCCGATGCACCCATTTGAAGTGTACAGCCCCATGGATTTTGTGACCACCACTCTGGTCAAAGGAGAGCATTCATCTCCCCTTAGAAAGCTTCCTCCCGCCCATCCCGTTCTGCCTCCCACCCACTTCCAGCAGAGGCAGCGGCCTTTGGGACTTCCGTCCCCCTAGATTAGTTTTGTCTACTCTGGACTTCACATAAATGGAATTGCACACTCTCCGCCCTTTTTTGTCCATCATCTTCCACACAATTTCATCTCTGCGAGGTTCACTCGTTGCATATGTATCAGTAGTTTTTTTTTTTTTACCTACTGAGTAGGGTTCCATTGTACGTATGGGCCACAGTTTGTTTCTCCACCCTGCTCCTGATGGGTCATTTGGGTCATTCCCAGCCTAGGGTTATCATGAACAGTCTAGGCGATCTCTAGGTAATCAAAAGAGTAATTGTACATTTCTTGGGCAAGTCTTTTTTATGACATATATTTTCATTTCTCTCGGGTAAATATCTAGGAGCGGGCTTTCTGAGTCAGAGCGTAGGTGATGCCAACGAGCCAGGATGTAGCTGGATTTTTATTTTCATTCGTGTCTGTTCTAAGTATAAGATAAAAAGGCCACTCGTTGCCACAGTTGGGACATGCCTTCAAGTGGGGTGCGGGGTCGGGGGGGGCTCCAATGGTGAACATTTTCCTATGGCTCCCAAAGCAGCCTGTTATTTACAAAGTGACACCCCTTTAAAATTGGCCTTACATCTGTAGTTACAGTTGTATTTTTTAACTTTGATCCATGCATGTCACTCCCATTATGAGCCACTGGGACAGGGGCAAGAGGGGCATTTTGGACTAAAAAACAAATTCCTGGAGCAGGTGTGGAAACCCCATTGCAGCTGCCCCTGTGGTTTTGGCCTTAAAGTTTCTGGAAGGTGACCACAGACCCTGAAAGTCTGTCTTGCCTCCCAGCTACATGCGGGTTCTTGCAGGGCCTTGGCTTAATGACGGTGTTTCTGGGCACCAGGAGGGCGGGCGGGAGGCCCCACGTCGGAACCCGGCGCTTCCTGCTTTCTGCGCTGCTGGCCTTTAATTACCTTTTGACTGGAGAGTGGTTATTTATCATTAGAGCCTGGCAGCTGGAGTCGGTAGTGGTTTAGTTTTGTTTTTTTCTTCCCTTTATGGGTGTGGAGAGCAATTAAGAGGAGAAAGTGAGCGAAAGAGCTGACGGAAATAATGCCAACGAAATAATGTTATTTGAATGGATTTCTGGATCCTTTTCCTTTCTCAGAAAGAAATCTCTCTCAAACTGTTGACATCAGAAAAAAACTAACAGCCTTCATGGTATCCGTAGGTATATAAATCTCAAGAGGACCTCTCTGGGATTGACCTCCATGATAAAGTGCCTATTCTTTCTACTTAATATCACAATCTAAGTACTCATAGAAGAACCCCCTCCTTTCACCCTCGCATCTCCCCGGGGTTGTAGGAGTACATCTTAGAATTTCATTTCTTTGGTTCAGTGTGAGATGCTGAGTAGTGGGAAATAGAGGAATCAATAAGAGAGAGATTAATTCCACTTGCCATGTGGTAAGTCATCGGACCCTGCCTTCCCCCACAATCTTTTTCATTGAAAGCTGTCTCAATGGCCTGTTGGCAAGTTGGGTTTATTGAGAAGTAAGCAGCTTGGGTCCCAGGGGCCCCTCCCTTGTGAGGCTCCTTCCAAGGCCCCGAGGTTCAAAGCTTCAGCAACTGCAGAGACCTCTTTAAGTAGGGCAGCCTTACAGAACACCGTTGCTAGGCCTCTCCCGGGGCTCGAAAGGACCCTGGAGCTTCCCCAATTCCAGGGAAAATCTGCCAGGTGCTTGCACGGGAGCGGAGCAGCGGCGTCTCTGAGGCTTGCTGGCTTTTGGTGCCCGCGTTAAAAATAAAATGCCTTGAATGCCTTTTACCACAATGCTGTTTGTTTTGGTAACACCTTATTTGGATACAATTCACACATTATACAATTCACCCCTTGAAAGCCACCAGTTCAGTGGTTTTTAGTATATCCACCAAGTTGTGTGGCATCACATCGATTTCAGGACATTTTCATCATCCCCAAAAAGAAGCCTCTGCACCCTTGGCCCCCTACCCGTGGGCCCTGGGCAACCACTTAGCTACTTTCTTTCTCTGTAGGTTTGCCTTTTCTGGACATTTCATGAAAACAGAATCATACGCTACGTTGTCTTTCATGTCTGGCTTCTTTTAACTTAGTATGTTCACAGTGTTCATCTGTGTTGCAGCATGCATCCATATGTGGGTTTTTTAAAAATATTTTTCTTGTAAAAATAAAACAAAATGAGCTTTACCCTTTACCCAAGATATTGCAGCATCTGCTCCCTTTCTATGTGTTTGTCCCAGATTTTTGATAATCGTTTTGTGGTTTTTATCATGACATTCCTTCCACACACTCACAGTTCATTGTCTCACACTCTGAGACCATCATTCAGGAAACGTGTGTGTAAAAATCATCCAGATACTAGGTAGGTGTGTGTGAACTCGGGGCCACATCCACCCTGTGGCCTCTCAAGTGGGTGGAGACACTACGCCAGAAACTTCTGCAGTACCAGGTAAACGTCTGATAAATATCTGGAACTGTGAACAGGTTTTACCCTACCTGGGAAATCCAGATGATTATGTGAACTGGAAGCAAAGGCAGCTTTGCCTTTGTTTCCCTCAATTTGCAAGCCATTTCATTTCGTAGAGGGAAACAAGAGCTGCTTCTCTCAGGGGAAGAGAGGGAGAATAAATCCAAGGTTATGCATTTGGTATCTGCTGTGGAGAAAGCAACAAATGCAGCCCCAGGCTGCATGGACTGTCCACTCATGCCGTAGCTCCTTGTCCCATAGTTACTGTCCTCTTGGGCAAAGGGATTAAATACGTAGAACCGAAATGCCCAGCACATGGTTCGATTTAGTCAAGGGCTTTGGTCTGTTTAATTACCTTAGCGCATAACATCTGCTTTCCAGCACCCAGCTGAGCTTGGAGTGCTGGGTGAGGCCAAGTGCAGTTGCGGTAGGAGAGCCAGGGCTGTACAGCGGCTGTGGGTGCTGGACGGAGCTGCGGAGGCCAGTGCCTCCCTCCTTTCAGGGAAGCTGTGTGCCTGCCCCCAGGTCTCTGGGCTTGCTCCTGGGTTCCAGGTAGCCCTGGGGCTGGAACCTGGCTCCTTGGGAATGTTTCTGCCCCGCCCAGAGGGGAACTGCGGCAGAGGCCACAGCAAGCTCACATCTGTTCCGAGCTGCGGTTCTGCAGAGGCTTGTGGAGGGCTGGAGAGTGGGAGGGGGAGTGACTTGCCAGGCACCAAGTGGGGAAGTGCCTTTCATATTAATGTCGGAGTCAGACCTCTCAGCTCCGAGCCCCTCATTCTCCAGCATTGTTGCTGAGATGCCATGGGATACCCCCCCCACCCACACACACACCTGCTGCCTGTTCCCCCCTTGCCTACCCCTCCCTCTCCCTTTGCACCCAGGCCCACCCTGAGAGGCCGTCACTTCACAGCGTGGTTTCTGGTGCCGTGGGCCAGGATTGGGCCCAAGTTCAGTTCTTTGGAGGGTCCCCCCTCCTCTCATGATGAGTCAGCCCTTTGTTTTTTAAAAAGCAAAGAATGTCTGAATGTCTCTGCCATAGATGTGGCAGACACTTCCCGTTAGATAACTAAGTTGTGGTCTTACCACCTTTTCTGTTATCTCAGAGGGGATCTGTGGATATGAGCCCCACACTGGGCCTCTCTGCCGCTGCCCCCCACCTCCGGCAGGGCAGGTGGGGGCAGACCTCCATTCTGCAGTGTGTCACTTCTGCACAGGTCTCCTTCCAGCTGACCTCCTCTCCACCTATAGGCAGCTCTCTCTGCCTTCAGGCAGCTGTGCACACACAACTTCCCTACAGCCAGACAGCTGGAGAAGGTGCATTCCCACACCCTCACACCCCAAGGGCAGAATGGGCCCCCTGCAAAACTGCAGGGGCCACAGGGCAGAGCTGCCCATCTGTCATGCAGATCGGACCAGCCCGTCACTGCCAGGGGCCACGAGGCGCTCTCCCTCGGGCAAATCCCACCGCCTGGCATCCGGCAGCATTGAAAGCAGTGGTCACTCCATGTGACCCAGACCTGAAAGGAACCTCAGCCTGTTTATTAGCACTTTGCTCATAGTAACGTGCCCTGTTGAAGCCCAGGCATTGCGAGTCATTATAAACCATAGGATTCAAGGGGTAGAGGAGCTACAATGAAGGATTGGCCCGTTTAATTCATTCTTTCTCAGGCCAGGAAGAATGTGTGACTTAGAGGTCAGGAAATGGGGGGGGTGTGTGTGTTAGGAAACAAAGATGGAGGTTTGCAGAGAACTCCCAGCCGGAAATGTACTATTTCTCCTCTAGCAAAGACGCACAGAGTAGCCCAGTAACAGCCGCATAAATGGGTTAGTGGATAACGGCTGCCAGCAGGGCTTCTGCTCCGTACCGGGAGCAGAGTGGCAAGGACATGGCTCTGTGGCAGCAAACTCCACACAGAACCATCACAGAGCTGGAATTCGGAGGACTTCCACCACCTAGGGTTTGGCCATCCCTGCAGCTGCCATCCTCTGTCCTCTCCAGGGGCTGCAGGCTGGACCAAGGGTCTCCCAGCAGCAGCTCACTGGCCTTCCCTCTACCCCCAGCTTCAG
The DNA here is from genome assembly GCA_029783875.1 of Phataginus tricuspis. Lineage (NCBI taxonomy): Eukaryota > Metazoa > Chordata > Mammalia > Pholidota > Manidae > Phataginus > Phataginus tricuspis. The sequence continues at coordinate 9,001,939 of JAQQAC010015530.1, read as the reverse complement.
GGTCCAGCCAAAATAAACATCATATCTACTCCTGCTGTCAGGAAAAGTAGGCCTCAGCTCCACACCCCAAGAACTAGGACAGAGTTGCTCTGAAAAACAAGAGTCTCTCCTGTAAGACCTGGGCCTGGGGTGGGCCCAAGCCCTCCTTGCCCCACCCCAGGGCTGCTAGCTGAGCTGAGCTGGTGCTCACAGGGGCATTCCAAAGCTAGGACTGGTCAGGAAGTGATGTTTGAGGGCCCTGGGGCAGAACTTGATGCTGACGACATGGGTGCCGTTAGGGGAATGAGAAGCCCTGCACTACCCCACGCTCCCCAGTGAGGTTTTGTCGTGATAGCGGTGAGCAGGATCGATGAAAGGAGTGTGCACACTGGTTACAGCTCGATTATGAAGAACAGCGTCCACTCAAGCTAGTTCAGGAAGAAAGGGACTTATATTACAGGGTACTCAGCAGCTTATAGAACACTGGGGAGGCTGATAAAACAGCTTAAGTTGGGATTTCAGAAATGGTCCCAAAGCCACCCTGCAGGGGGCTGCTGCCTCGCCCGGGAGTAGGGCCCTGGTTGCTAATAGGTTCAGTGGCTGCCTGCTCCAGGTCCATGTGCCCCACTGTGGTCTGCACCTGCAAAGGGCCACCCAGGGCTCCAGGACTCCTGCCACAACTGCTTGACAGCAGAAACAAGTGCAGCCTCTGCCTCATTTCTGCCTTCTTGTACCAGTGAATGCATCAGAGAGGAAGAGTGGAATTGTATTTGGAATCCTAGCTGCAAAGGGGCTGGGAAGTATAGCCAGGTGTTCCGCAAGGGAGGGAGATATTGGAACCACAGAGTATGAAGGTGAATCACTGGGAGAGCAACCTAATAACCAGGGGCTTACGGAAGATGATCCTGCAGAAATGGTATTACACGCTGAACTGTGGGTGGGTGTTGGCCAGGCAGGGAGAATCGGATTTGTGCAGAAACCACCTGGGTGAGGTCACGGTGCAGGTACAGGGCCCCCTTGGACACGGACGCAGGACTGTGACAGAGCCCAGTTGCTGCCATCTCCCCCTTTCATGCTCTTAATAAACTTCTCCAGGGTCCTTTAGGTGCATTCTGTTCTCTGATCTTCAAGATAAACCCATGAAGCAGCACCATCAGCTCTCCTACCTCGTTTCAGAGAAGAGGAAGGGAGGTAAATGGCCTTCTCAGAGTTGCCTACTTGCTGGGGACAAAGCTGCCAGCCTCCACCCGACCTGTCCTCCCTGCTGGCCTCTCCAGCTACTCTCCACTGCTCTTTTCGGCTGGAAGACAGAAAAGCAGGAAGGCAGTGCTCATGGCATGCTGGAGACCGAGATCCCTGCTTCATCAGGGAAAGTGTTTCTACATCTCTGAGCCCGTTTCCTCATGTGCAAGACAAGGTGGCTGGAACACGTCAGCAAACGCATCCTCTTTGGCAGTGGGAGCCTTCATTCAAGAGCAGCGTTGCGTGTCTCCAAGTGTGGGACGGAGAAAAGCAGGACTGTGGTGGTTGCTGTAGGGAGGGGTCCACAGGAGATCCCCCCAACTCCACCCCCAGTGTCCCTCCTGGGGGCTCACAGGGCTTTCTTCCCCACCAGAGGCCAGTGAGTCTGTTTGAGCCTGCTCCTGTCATTGCAGACCTCGTGACATTCCCCACAGGGGGAGAGCATGAAGGGAGTTCAGGATCCCTGGACTGAGGTAGAAGAGGGGGTGCTATGTATTTAGGAAACAGAAGAATGGGCATGTTGGAGGTGGTTCCCCATTCTGCCTGTTTCCTAAACAAAAACTCTTATATCCTGTTCAACCAAGAAGAGACATTTGTTTGCGAAGACGAACCTGTCTTGGAGGGCTGCCACAGGGGAGGTGTCCACTCTCCTGGACCATGGCAACATGTGGCGTCCATAAAATCCTATGCATTCCCTCTCATTGCCTGCACACTGGGGCTGCCTGGCTGCACTGACACTTCTCTGCTCCTCACCAGCACGTGCTGGAAGCTACCAGAATGTGCATGTCCTGGGCCAGCTGGGGGAGAACCTTCCTGACTGGGCTGTAGAGACCATGGCTCCAAGGAAGACATGGTGCCATCGCACCTACTGAGTCCACTTCCACCCAGAATTTGAGCACTCTGAACAGGTTTTGGTGGAATTGTCTGCATTAATACCGCTCCGGCTTGCCTTTCCTTTATTCAACAGAGCTGCAAAGAAGGTGCTGTTGACACCAGTGTGAATTTGGACGTGGTAGCTGTTTGTCTGCTCTTGGTTATCAACTGGCACCAGAGGCGTTCCATGTGCCTACGCTAAAACCATGTCCAACCAAGTGTCTCCTCAATGGAGCTGTTCAAGGAAAGCCACTAACTTCCGTTAAGAACTATTGAGGAAACCTTTGATGCATCTTATGCAAAGGCCCGGCAGTTGCCTAAGAGGCTGGCAGCAGCCCTCCATAGGAATGGGCCTTCTCATCAAAATCGGTAGTTTCCTTCTTTCTCTGGCTTTGCCTATTTAGAGTTGTTCCCATAGTTAGCCAGCAGAGGCACCCGAGGTCACAGCCCTAGGACTGTGAATTCCCGAGGGGGGTGAGATCCAGCCAGACTGTTTAAGAGGAGCAGGAAGACGCTGTGTTCAGAAAGGACTCGAGGGAGCAGGCTTTATGAGAAAGAGGGATGGAGAGGAGAAGGAAACTCAAGGTGCAAGAGACTGTTAATAGGGCTAACATTATACACACACGGTGGGATGTAACTCAGCCCTACGAAGAAGGTAATTCTGGACCATGTTACAATATAGTTGACCCTTGAGGACATATGAAATAAGCCCATCACAAAAAGACAAAGACTGTGATTCCACTTATATAGGTAGCTAGAAAAGTCAAATTCAGAGAGAGAGAAAGTAGAATGGTGGTTGCCAAGAAGAGCTGGGGGGAGGAGGTTTTGTCTAATGCGTGCAGAGATTTAGGTTTGCAAAATGGTAAAAGTTCTAGAGCTGGTGTTAATGGTTGCACGACAATGAATACGCTTAATGCCACTGAACTATAACACTTAAAAATGGTGAAAAGGGTTTACTTTGATTTTTTTTTATTGAAGTATAGTTGATACACAATATTATATTGGTTTCAAGTATACATCATAGTGATTTGATGGTTATCTACATTATTAAATCCTCACCCCAACTAGTGTAGTTACTATCTGTCAACATAGACAATGTTACCAAATTATTGACTATATTCTCTATGCTGTACTTTCATCCCCGTGACTAATTTATATTATGATTGAGATTTTGTGCCTCTTTATCCCCTTCACCTATTTCACCCATTTCACCCACCCACCCCAAACCCTCCCCCATGGTAACCACCAGTCACTTCTCAGTGTCTGAGTCTACTACCGTTTTGTTCATTTTTTGTTTGTTTTTAGATTCCACATATAAGTGAAACCATATGGCATTTGTCTTTCTCCACCTGGTTTATTTCACTCAGCATAAATATCCTCTAGGTCCATCCGTGTCTTCACAAGCAGGATTTCTTTTTTATGGCTGAATAATATTCCATTGTAGATATATACCACATCTTTGTCCATTCACCTATTGGTGGATACTTAGGTTGCTTCCATAACTTGGCTATTGTAAATAATGCTGCATTAAACATAGGGGCATGTCTTTTTGAGTCAGAGATTTTGTTTTCTTCAGGTAAGTTCCTAGAAGTGCAGTTACTGGGTTGTGTGGTATTTCTATTTTTAGTTTTTTGAGGAGCCTCCATACTGCTTTCCACAGTGGCTGCACCAGTTTACATCCCCAGCAACAGTGTAGGAGGGTTCCCTTTTCTCCACATCCTCGCCAACACTTGTTTTCTTTTAGATAGTGGCCATTCTGACAGGTGTGTTATGATACCTCATTGTGGTTTTAATTTGCATTTCACTGATAATTAGTCATGGGAAGCATCTTTTCATGTGCCTGTTGGCCATCTGAATTTCTTCTTTGGAAAAGTGTCTGTTCAGGTCCTCTGCCCATTTTTTAATTGGGTTATTTGGTTTTTTGGTGTCGAGGTGTATGAATTCTTTATGTATTTTTGATGTTAACCCCTTAACAGATAAATCATTTATGGATATGTTCTCCCTTAGTGTAGGTTGTCTTTTTGTTCTACTGATGGTGTCCTTTGCTGTACAGAAACTTTTTAGTTTGAAATAGTCCCACTTGTTCATTTTTGCTTTTGCTTCCCTTGCCTGGGGAGACATGTCCAGAAAAATATTACTCATGTTTATGTTCAAGAGATTTTTGCTTGTGTTTTCTTCTAAGAGTTTTATAGTTTCATATCTTATGTTTAAGTCTTTAATCCATTTTGACTTTACTTTTTTGTATGGAGTTAGACAGTAATCCAATTTCATTCTCTTGCATGTAGCTGTCCAGTTTTGCCAACACCAGTTGTTGGAGAGACTGTCCTTTCCCCACTGTATATTCATGGCTCCTTTATCATATATTAATTGACTATATATGCATGGGTTTATTTCTGGGCCCTTAATTCTGTTCCATTGATCTAGGGATCTGTTCTTGTGCCAGTACCATACTGTTTTAATTACTGTGGCTTTGTAGTATAGCTTGAAGTCAGCTGAATACCCCCAGATTTGTTCTTTCTCAGGATTGCTTTGGCTATTCAGGGTCTTTTGTGGTTCCATATGAATTTTAGAATTATTTGCTCTAGTTCATTGAAAAATGCCATTGGTATTTTGAAAGGGATTGCATTGAATTTGTAAATTGCTTTGGGCAAGATGACCATAAAATGGTAAATGGTCTAAAAGCTGGTGTTTCTCAATGCCGTCTGTTCCTGCTAATACCTAGGATTTGTTTTCCATCCACCTCCAGAGGTCACTGCCCCACTCAGTCTCTTGGATTAAGTGTAGCCCTTATCATGGCCTTTATCTGGGTTTCTCTATTGCTTGGTGGTATTAAAAGTTTGAAGTTGGCCAACATGATTACCCATAACCTTTATTTTAAGGAATGACCTGTGTTGCACAATCTATTCCAGACCACAGTCATTGACTACGTGAAGCCCTCAGATCTCAAGAAGGACATGAATGAGACGTTCAAGGAGAAGTTTCCTCACATTAAGTTAACACTCAGCAAAATACGGAGGTACGTGAGGACTGACACCCTCTTCAGATAAGCTCACACTCTACCTGATGGCTCTTCCTGTTCTGGGGAAGGGAGACCGAGGCACAGTCAGCAAAAAGAGGCCTGGCCAAGGGGAGCGGGACAGAGGCGGAGCTCTTGACACGAGTCGACGTGGATTTGGGGAGAAGTTCCTTTAGTAAAAGAATTTCATGCTCTCTGCAGCTCACCAGTTCAGGAAGATTTATGTTATGGAAAACTCAGAGAGGCCAGTACACGTTGGGTTCCTGGCCTTCTCAAATGTGGACCAACAGAAAAGAGTTGGTATTGTAGGTTTGAGATAACTCTTCCCACAGATGTCCTCCCAGAGGTGACAGCTGAGCCCTAACTTTAAGCAGTCAGCAAAACAGCCAAAGCAAAATCAGGCCCGCATTTCCCCCCCACAGCTGATTGGATCGGCTTTGTGGTGACTCGCATCTGCTGGCCCAATAATCAAGGGGGCTGGCCCTGCCAGGCTGGAAAGGAACTGACTCGTGTTGTGGTATCTGTGTGCCAGGACAGCAGAATTCCACTGTGTGCATGTTTGTGTGTGTGTGCATGCGTGTGTATGTAAGTGTGTGTGTGTGTGTGTGTAGTACTGGAGGTTGACGACACACCAGCACTATGTTGGAAAATGTGCCCGCATTTACACTTGGATGTGTCCCAATACTGATTTGATTCTGACATGTTCCAAGCCAGAAAAGTGAAAAAAATATTAAGAGTTCACATTTTATGCATTTTCTGGGCAGCACTGACTGTTGTGCTCCACTCCCCACCCCTCTTCTGCCATTATTAGTGCACATAACCGAGGTCCAGCATAACTCATAACAAGTATTTATTTCCATAACTGACCTCTGGACTAACCATAGTTTCTCCCCTGTTTGGACAGCCTTATGCCTAGTTTCCAGAGAGACCCTCAGGCGTCCAGTTGGGTCCAGTGTGGTCCTCTGTGCCCCACTTCCACATGGTCTATATAACCGGACGAGAGCAGAGTCCGAAGCCCCAGTGACTTAAGGCCATCACCCACACATAATGAAACTGTAATTTCCAGGGATGTAGTCTCACTCCATCTTTTCACTTGGGGTCCCCCAAAACTCCATGTTCTAATAAGGCTCTTCCCCCCTTCCCGTCTTTCTCCAGTCTGAAACGAGAGATGCGGAAGCTTGCTCTGGAGGACTGTGGCTTTGAGGAGCCCACGGTGGCCATGGCCTTCGTCTACTTTGAGAAGCTTGCCCTCAAGGGAAAGCTGAACAAACAGAACCGGAAGCTTTGTGCCGGAGCGTGCGTGCTGTTAGCAGCCAAAATTGGAAGTGACCTCAAAAAACATGAAGTTAAGCATTTAATTGATGTAAGTGGCCTGAGTCCTGATGGCTGGGGAGCAGAAGCTCCAGTCCAGCGTGTGTCCCTCTGAAGCGCCCTTTGGTGGCCCTGCCCCAGAAAATTGTGGTCGTTAGTACCCACTAAGAGGTCGCCTCTCCTGCAGCAGGCGTCAGGGCCCACACCTCAGGCTGTCCTGGAATGGGGATGGTCCACTTTGACAACACCAGAGATCCCCAGTATTGGGTCTGGCTGTAAAATCCGTTTTCAGACACTGTGGGGAGTGAAATTATCCTCAGAGCCATAGAAGCCGCTGGCACCGCGAGGAGTCTTGTGGGCACTGTGGCCTGAAGTGCATCCCTGACACACTCTGGCTCGGCAGACCGTGGCTTCCTGCAGCCTAGGTCGCCTCCTCGCTGGGGAACGTATGGCTTTGCCTGAGTGGACTCTCCTTTATTTTAAAGGAGAGTCCCATTGAGGCAAAGAAGTGCTGTTCTTGGACAGATAGGTGAATGCCAGTTTTAAACTATTGTGTATTCATAGAAAATTTGAGGTTCAGTAAAGCCAACAGATCAGGAGACAACTGCCATTGAAAAGATGGTCTCTTAGTTGGTTCCCAAGAGGAGTGGTGTCTTCTCTCGGGCTGCTGTAACAACATACCACAGACTGAGTGGCTTTAGCAGCAGGCGTGTGCTTCTCACTGTTCTGGGAAGTCCAAGATCAAGGTGCCAGCTGCCTCAGTCCTTGGCAAGAGCCCTCTTCCTGGCTATGGACGGCCACCTTCTCGCTGTCCTCCTGTGGCGGGGACGGAGAGCAGGCAAGCCCTCCGGTCTCTTCTTTAAGGGCACCAATCACATCAGGAGGCTCCGTCCTCATCAGCTCCTCTAAACCTAACCTTCCCAAAGTCCTCCCTCCTGACGCCATCCCATTGGAGGACAGGACATCAACATAGGAAGGTGGGGAGCGGGGACACATTCAGCCCACAGCGGGGGGCACATCACACCATGGGGGGCATGGGGGTTGGTCCTGAGGCAGAGGGAGGAGGAACTGGGCAGGAGCTTTGGGGTAGTTTCCGCAGGAAGGAACGGGAAGGTGGGGCAGGCAGGCCGAGGACGCTAGTTTGAAGAATTTCAGTGGCTGTAGGGCATGGAGCTGTCCCTCCTCGGCTGGTATCTGGGCCTGGTGGTTGGGGCAGGTAGATAGTGACCCCAAGAGTGACAGCCGACTTGGGGGTGGCTGCTTTGCTGGGACGGGTGTACTCAAGGTCAAGTTGTGCACTCTCTCCAGGGACAGGCTAACCCTTGAAGGGGCAGTCCCTCCAAGGTCAGCAAGATCCCAAATGTCAAAGCACAAAGAATGCAGAGAACAAAAGGCTCGGTTAATACAATGCCCTGTACGTCTAGCCGTGCAGCTGCCTTCCGTGGCAGAAGGAAAAAAGCAGAAAGGGAACTGATGTAGGTATTCCCCACACAAGAAGGGTGTTCTTTTTTTACCATTTTAATTATTTTCAAATGTCCAGTTCGGTGGCATTAAGAACATTCATATTGCTTTGCAATCATCACCACCATCCATCTCCAGAATTCTTTCATCTTGCAAAACGTGAAACTATCCCCATAAAACAGTACCACCCCGTTCCTCTCTCCCGCCAGCCCCTGAAAACCCCCATTTCACTTTCTCTCTCTCCAAAGTTGACATACCTCATAGAAGTGGAGCCATACAGTGTTTGCCTTTTTGGGACTAGCTTATGCCACTTAGCATTATTTCTTTAAGGTTCATCCATATCGTAACACATGTCAGAATTTCCTTCTTTTTTAAGGCTGGGTAGTGTTGCACTGGGTGTATATACTGCATTTTATCCATTCATCCATCAATGGAAGGAAGTGCTCTTTGGTCAATTCTTTACTGATCAGTGCTTTAGTGATTTTAAGAAATGGTACAGAATCATCAAGCTTGCATAATAAATACTTTTAGGAACACAGGGGTGATCTGTGAATACCAAACATGAGCTGAAAATTAATGGATTTGCATAGATACTAGTGGAACTAATAAATCTTTAGAAGTATGACGTGGACATTTAATCATAGTTGAGTAATACAGCAAGAGCTGATAGTAGCCATGCAGTTTACAGGGTAATGTTTTGGGGTAGTTTCCGCAGGAAGGAACAGGCAGGCCCCGCAAGCGGGGTTAGGACCGCTAGGCTGAGGAATGGCAGTGCTGGAGGGCCTGGAGGCTGTCCATGTGCAGGAGTGGTTCACCTGATGAGAGATCCCGTCTGAGTCATCATCTGAACGCAGTGGCCCGCAGCTCTGTCACTGAGGTTTTTCTTTTTTTAAGCCGAAAGCTGAGCTTAAAGCCACAGCAGAACATGGCCTTCCCTACCCACTCTTACCCTGATTTTTCTTCATTTCTGTGCCAGCAGTCCCTGTATCTGGGGGCACACAGAGCAGGAGAGGGGCCCCTCTGCGCAGAGCCCAGCGCTGTGCTCGGTCCATTCAGACACACACAAGCTGTCGCTCTGCAAGTGGGTGTCCTCGCCGGGACCTGGGTCCTCGAAAGTAAAATGAAAGGACCAGACTACATCTAATCAGCTCACCCAGTCCTGAACTTACCACGTGGTTATTGTTGTCAATAATTTGCCATATTTTTCCTCTTACCTCTAAGCCTGAATAACCCCACTGTAACATGTAGACTTTGGGGCCCAGTTGAGTTTGAATCTCAGCAATTTACTGCCCGTGTCATCTTGGACAAATTATTCAACCCTGTTTTCTCATCTGTGAAATGGAGATAAAGATAACATTGACCTTGTAAGATCATTGAGAGATTAAATGAAATCATGGGACGTATGTCTGGTTCCCTGCAGACGGTGGGGTCCGTTCCTGCCCCACCAGGACTGAGCAGGGAGCACAGCTCATGCCTTCCTTTCTGCCTCCACTGCCTTCCTCAGAAACGGGGTTCCCACACTCACTGGCTGATGGGTAGAGAGGTTACACATGCAGAAAACCTAGGATTCCGATTTCAGAGCTACACTGCTTTTGGTTTTCTTCAATTCTGTTGCAGAAACTGGAAGAGAAGTTCCGACTGAACAGACGAGAGCTGATTGCCTTTGAATTCCCCGTGTTGGTGGCCTTGGAATTTGCCCTTCATCTGCCAGAGCACGAGGTCATGCCCCATTACAGACGCCTGGTCCAGAGCGCCCAGCACCAGCCCCCTCGGAGGGCCTCCTAGGGTCTGCTTCCTCTGGGCTCCGTACAGCAGCCCTTACTACTGGAAAAGCAAACAGAACTCAACACACCAAACTTTTTTCTTTCAACATGTTTTGTGTAGAAGCCATACCGGAAGCTTTACAGGGAGCCTTCGGTCTGGCCAGCCGAGAGGAGCTGTGAACTGTTTCACACATGGCAAGGGAATGGGAGACCCGTGCAGAGGACAGCAGAGGCCCTGCCAGCCATCCACGCGCAACACTTGTTAGCGGTCCCCACCCTGGCCTTCCTCCTGGGCACGCAGACCCTGCCAGCTGGCCCAGGGCCTCTCTCCAGACCTGTTTAGTCCAACTCAGAGTGTGAAGTTCTAGGAGAGAGTGGAAAAGAAAATTTGCCGAAGCTGGGGGAAAGCTTTTAAAAGATACCCTCACTGTGTCAAAAGAGCATGCCAATCTATTTTTGTATCAACTCTCAGAAGTGCACTTTCCCCCGGGGCGTGTGGATGCATGAGTATGAGAACGTGTGGGTCTGAGAGGGGCCGCAGCAGCCCTCGCCCTCTTTAGAGCAGACCTCCGCCTGGGGTCCCAAGTCAGGCTGACCATTGTCAGTTATTTCTGGATAATAATCACTCTCTCCATACCAGAATACCCGACATCTTCTATCCTTCAAAAATAACATTGTTTCTGTTACTGCTTCTCCCACCAGTGGGACAAAGAAGACAAGTCCTCGGTGTTGGATGGGTTGCGTGGAAGTACAGGAGTGTGGCGCTCTGTGCCTTTCTGCAGTTACACCGTGTGCATATGTTTAATCTTTGCACTTTTCCCACCGTGGAGAGGCTGGGGCTGCGCTCCATGGTGGTGTTCATGCTCTATGTTAGAGTGCATTATAAGCACGTTTACTGTGCTATATATATATATGCATACATATAAAGTTTTATAAAACTATCCAGAATAGGGGTAAGGTGCATGATTTGGGTCTTGAGCTGAGGTTGAGTCGATTAAAGAGTCAGTGACTTATCACCACATACCCGTGGCTGTCAGTGCAGAATTTTAATTCTAACTTGCGCTGACTTGCTGGGGTGACCTTTACTGGGGTGTGACACCACACCATCACCTCACGGCCGCAAGAGAGAGGTGCCCACTGGGGTTTGCCTGACTGAAGAAAGCCCGTGGCCCTGTAAAAAGAGAATTAAAATGTTTTATTGTTTCTATATACCTGTATGTGTGTGTGTAGACACATTTGCCCTGCCCCACCGATTCACCTGCCACCGTGTCCACATCACTTTTCACACATACATCACTCCAGAGAAAGGGCAAGGGGGGCCGAGTGTGGAAGCCCTAGTTACAGAGCTTGAAGCAGTCTGACAACCAATGCAGGGTGGGGACCTCCAGAGGAGAGAGCACGCAGGGCGCTTGCCTTCTCCAGAGTCCTAGATTTCACGGTGCTCAGCCATAGATACTTGCTAACGGGTTTCCTTAGCTGGATTCGGTTGTGAGACGGTGATTTTGTTGGGAGGTATGATGAATGGGATTTCTTTGGCTGGTCCACTAATATTTAAGGAGCACCTGCTTTCATAAGGCAAATTGGAAAGAAGCACAAGGTGCTCAAAAGTGTCTCTATCACCAGAAATACGTGCCCTTGACCATCTTCTCCTGGTGTCCGTCACTCGTAGCTCTGATGAGCCGCCCGGGTGCCCAGCCCACGCTGCTCCCTGGCGAGTGCCCGGCAGGCGGACAGCTTTTCTGAGAAGCAGGGCTGCTGGCATCGAGGTGCCGCCTGCAGAGCGCCCTACCGTCCATCTGCCTTGAGTCTCCTGCCAACCCCAGGGACGTCCGATGGATGGCACGGGCCACCAGCCCAGACGTGGGGAGGGCAGCCTGCATCCTTCCTGGGTCATAAAATCAGGCTAATATTCTTGAATTTGGGGCAATCTGTCTGGTGGTTAGCATTTACGGAATGGAATGAAGTCATTGGTTCATGTTGTTAAAAGATATCTTAATTCTAAATTCTACTTTGGGTGGGTTTGTGGGATGGGGAGTTGTATTGGTTTCCATTAAGTTGGGAGGGCGACTGAGGATGAAAAATTCTGTCAAGGGGTTTCCATTTGCTTGTCTGATAAGTGGGCTTTCTAAAGGAAAAGGAAGATGAGACATAGGGGGATGGAAGGTCACTGCCAGGGCCACCCTTACGACGGGGCGTGTCCCAGGGACTCCCCCAGCCTCAGGTTTTGGCAAAGAGTCAAGGCGGCAGCCTGAGCTTGCGTGCGAGGTGACTGTTCAAGAAGACCCTCGGGTTCTGCCCTCCCACCTCCAGCACGGGGCAGGTTCAGCCCCTGGCCAGCCGCACTCCCTCTCAGGCCTGCCCCGGAACCTCACAGCTGTCCCCGTGCACACATGTCTGTGGGGAAGCCCTGCGGAGTCCCATGCGTGTCCCTCAGGACAGACTGGCCACTCTGCCTGACTTGATTTCTCTCTCTCGTCAGACCTGTCTGTTAAGTCTGGTAAGAAATGGGTGCCAACCAAGCAGACAGGCTGCCGCAGCCACCCTGGGGAGGAGGGGCAGCAGGCCTGCCATGCGTACTGACCGGAGGGCGCCACGCCGGTGCACAGAGTGTCTGCCCTCAGCGCCTGGGCCCAGGCCCCGTGACACAGTAGAAGCCCCTACTTCCCCTACCTGCCATCAAACCTGTGTCAAAGCAGGAAGCCACCAAATGCGGAGCTGTTAGTTTCCTTGCGTTTTTGTTTTGTATTAAAAATCCCCCACCAGAGTTCCCGTTGCCCTCACCCAGCAGGCCCTGTCGGGGGCGGCCCCTTACTCCGCACTGGCCACACGTGCCTCGCCGCTGGGGAGCTGGGGACAGTGAAGTTCCCTGCCCTCATTGTTCTGTCCTGCGCCCTTCACTCCTCCAACAGCAAGTGGGACTGTTCGTGGCCCCTGACGGAATTCTCCGGCTCGGACGTTTCTGGCTCAGTGCTGCTGGCCGGCCCTGCCCCTCCACTAGCCTGGCCCCTCTGTAAGTCCTCAGGACCTGAGGCCCAACCCCCTACAGTCTGCATATGGGGGAAGGGGTAGGCGGGAGAACCAAGTAACTCGGAGGCAGGTCGTTTTGTCACGTGTTAATTGTGTTACCACCAGTGGAAGAAGTCCTACCAAGAAAGAGGCTTGTGGGGGGAGCCTCGGGGCTCACCTCTCCCAGGGGCAGCCTGAGTTCATCTCCAGGGGTTCTCGGGGTCATTTGGCTAAGGACAGCGCTAACCCCATCACAGCAGGGCCAGGGAGAGGGAGCTGAGGGCCCAGAAAGGAGGGAACAAGCTCTGGAGTCATGTAACACCACATTAGCCCAGTGCAGAATGCCTGGGTGCCAGCTCAGAGAGCCTCACCCCGTAAAGGACCGTTCAGACTTCTAAACCGAGTCCAGGAAGTCTGCAGACTCAGGGCTGGTTGAACCGTGAGGACAAGACTGGCGAGTGTGGTACCTGCCCTGCACCGTCTCCCCCCACCACCTTGTTATTCACCCTGTGGTTCTCAAAGTGTGGTCCATGGGACAGCAGCTTTGGCGTCACCTGGGGCTCGTTACAAATGCACACCCTGCATCTGGTGGAGATTTGTATGTGCTAAAATCCTGAGCGGTATTGTTCCTCTTTGTGAACATAGAAAATGAAATTTCTGTCTAAAAAGAGATGCCATCCATCAGACACAGTTGTCCGAGAGAAAGGAGCAGGATCCTGTAGATGGTTTAACACAAAAAGAGAAAAATAGTGCCAGGGTCTCACTGAAGGTTTTGACATCTGTTTACCTAACTGCTTCATCTACCATTTTCCGGATGTACATGGCCACGGCCAGAAAGATTTAGACTGAACTAAGCGACGGGTCACCTGTTGTAGGTCCCAAGTGCAGAGTTAGCTGACGGGATCACCTCACCCGGTGCTGAGCGGGGTCGCTGCCCGGTGAGGCCTGTCTCCCAGCTTCCCAGGCCCGTGGCTGGGCACTTGTGCCTGTGGAGGGTCAGGGCTGCTGAAGGTGCTGGAGCGTGAGTCCTCTCCATCACAGCTGGGGAGCTGTACAGTAGTGACCTTGGGGACATGGTGGATAAGATCTCCAGCAATGGGGGGCCACCTAGCATTTAAAAAATGTGTCTTACACTGGATTCTGTGGATGAGAGCATGATTCTGAGGGCCTGCCCCCGAGAGGCTTCCCGGTACTGGGGAGGGGCCACGTGGAGGTCGGAAGCACACTGACCAGCTGCCAGCAGGCTCCCTGACGGGCCTGGAGTGGACAGGGCCAAGGCAGAGGCTGGGAATCGCTGCTCAGGACTCGGCCTGGCACGTGGGCGACAAGGCAGGCCAGGTGAGTGCAATTGTTTGGTCCTAGGAGCGAACACCAAGGACAGGGTGAAATCAGACTCTACCGGGGCACCTGGACAGGTTGGGGAGAAACCGGAGACACGAACTATGACGGACAGAAAACCCCTTGGACGCTGTTCAGGGGAGGTGGAACTGCGGGGGACTTAATATTCACCAAGCAGATGCCACGCAACCAGCCCTGGGTGAGACCCTTAAAGCACAGGTTCTTATTCAACCCCTAAACAAACCGTAAAGTTAGATACGTGCTTCCGTTCCACATGTGAGGAGACTGAGGCTCTGAAGGCTTACGTTCCCAGGATCTCATAGCTGTGAAGTGGTAAAGGCAGGATTCACATCTAAGTCAGTCTGATTTCAAAGCCCAACCAGCTGTCCTGCCTTAAGCTTGTGTCAAAACAGAGAAGCTGAGAAAGTGAATGGCCAGAGCCAGGCTGATAGCAGATGTCCCTCTGGGACGTGCTGCCCTGCTGGCCTCTCAGGTCCGGTGGGACCTCCCCCCGTGCACCCAGCAGCCGCCAGCCCCTTCCAGGCAGAGAGGGGAAGGGGTCTGGAGCTGCTAAACGGAAGCGTCGTCCTCAGGCGTGGGCACCGCCATAGCTGAGAGGGAGCACGCTTCTGGGCCCTGGTAGAACACGGGCTTTTTGGAAAAGGTGCTTCTGCAGTAGGTGAGCTACGCGCTTTTGAAGCTAAGCAGATGCTCACAGTGTGGTAACAAGGCCAGTGCTGGTGTCCACCAACCTAGGGAGCTTCTCAGTGCAAGTGTGGGTTTCCCACTGTGTGCGACAATGAACGCACATTCTCTTTGCCCCGAGACCGTGTGTCCCTGGCTGTGCTCCCCCGTCAGTGTGTGGCTAGGGAATGTAGGTATTTTTCCCTAAGGCTGAGCCAAGCACATCTCCAGCAGGCAGCTGGTGGGGAAGGCAGAGTCCAAAGAAGGGCTCAGCGATCACGCACCGTACGAGACCTCCTGCTTCAGCCCCCGGCGTCACCTGCAGGACAGCGGCCCTCGTTCCGATGTCCAGAGAGGCACTTTCATGGTCACTACCTGCTACTCTGTCGCACAGGGGTCAGGAGGGCGGGTTTCTTATCCCCAAGCACAGTGCCTTGGTTAATGGAATTCAAGTAAATGTTGGTAGAGACGAAGGAACTATCGCTAAACAGTCACCCCGTTGGGCACATTGCTGTCTGTCTGCAGCTCCGATCAGTTCTCTGCTCAGGTGTGACCCTGCAAACACCACCCACCAGGGCTCTTGCCCTCCAGCTGCTGGGTGGGCTCTGCTGGGAGACACGGGAGCAGAACGAGGGGCAGCTTGTGTCCCACAGCCCAGGCCCTGCCCCACCCCAAGGACCCTGCTGGGCCCAGGGCCTCACTACCCCGTGTTGGTCCCTTAACTAGACCACACCTCCATAAGTAGTTCCCTCCCTGAGCTCACTTCCACTGCCCCCATCCCAGCTGGCAGAGCAGGGCGCAGTGTTTCATCAAGCATGGGCAACGGGGGCCGTCTATACTTCCAAAGCATTCTGGAAACAAGCAAGAGAAACTGTCCCGTGAGAGCATTGAGGAGGTATGGGAAAGATCAGGGAGATCATTGGCCCCTTAAAAAGAAAGGCACTTTGGCTGCAAGGACCCTGGCCCCGTAGCAGCCCCCAAGGTGCGGTGGTCTCCAGACGCCCTTCCTGTCAACTGGGCAGTCCTTGAGGTTCCTGGTGGTCTGCTGTGAGGGGTTTCTGCTCGCGGAAGCTGACCCAAAAAACTCAGTGGGCCCGATAGGGAGGCTCATGGCACCTTCCACCAGAGCCATTCACTTTTGACTTTTTTTAATGACTTCTTTTAAACCCTGGCTTAAGGAAAAGGAAGCAGATCCCCTTTGAGGCATATCTAGAAGTCCCCAGCGACCCCTACATGTTGTTTTAAGAGATTCTAAGCCAGATATCATTTTTTCCTAAGGCAGCTGCCTTCTCCCATGAAACCAATTTTCATTTTTATTTGCAAAATAAAAACAAGACACAAGTGGACTAGATTACTTCCCCTCTCCTCCCCAATATGTATCAGAAAGCGGGGCAGAAGCAGTTTTCAAGGGGGGCACAGGGGCGAGAGACTTTTCTGGGAGAGCACGCAGCCAGCGGCAGGAGAGCCCAGCACTGAAGGGAGGTGTCGGCAGCCACCCTCAGGGAGCCCAGAAGGGGTGACCCTGGGAGAGGCACGCAGAGAAGGGAGGGAAGGGGCTCCGAGCAGACGGGTGGGAGGACGTCAAGTCAGCCACTGAGTGGTGCATGCCCTCTAAGGGATCTTACTGCCTCCCATCCGAGGGCTTCTGGAGGATCGAGTGAGTGGTACCATGAACACCTGTATGTGGCCCGTAAATGGCAACGATTAGTAGTTCTTCTGGCTAAACTTAAGGAGTTAGCAAAATAATCATTAAAAACCCTGCCTTATGGAGGAAGCTATTGGAGCAGCAGGCATCTAGGACCAGCGGGGCCGCATATAGGGCCTTGTTTGGTTCCCAGGGCCTCGGGGCTGCGGCGGTGCTGTTGCCGCGGCTGTGCAGCCCGGCCGGCCCAGGGCGCTCGGTTGAGCGCGTCCCAGGAGGCGGGCTGGAATTCAGTCCCAACGTCACTGTTTTTTTTTAAAAAAACCCTGAGTTCCAAGCCCTACCCCCCAGCCCAGACCTAGTCCTACTGGGGCACAGCGGGGTGAGGCAGGAGCGTTGTCCGAGCCCTCCCCCAAAGCACCCTTCAGACACGATGGGAGATCGATGCTGCTCAGGTCGCCGGGATCTCCAGCCCAGGCAGGATTTCCAATGTTTTCAGAGTAAAACCGCCGGAGACCAAGGGGGCCAGGCAGATGTACAAAGAGAACAAAACCACTGTTGGTAGCAAGTCTGTGGCCCCTGCACCCCAGGACAGCTGGGATGAGCAGTGGGGAGCACCCAGAAGGTTCTCATGGCAGAGTGTGAGACTCCACGGTCCTGCTCACTTTGGAGGAGAGGCGCTAAGCCTGCCCCTTTAGGGGGTGGCCTGAGCTGCAGGGCCCGACCTGGGCTCCCTGCTTTCCCACCTGACACTGGCAGCTGAGCCCACTCCTCCTGTCAGCCCGGCCAGACAGGTCCAGGGCTATCCTAGGGCCAGAGGCTCCTCCTGCCTGTACATGTGCACATGCGTGCATGCACACGCACATGCGCACACACACACACAGGTATATGCACAGATACACGTGCACACCCATAAACTCATACACAGATACATACAGACACACAGGCACACACACAGATACACGTGCACACACACACACGTGCACACACACACAGACTTATACACAGATACATACAGACACACACAGGCACACACACACAGATACACGTGCACACACACAAACTCATACACAGACTCATACAGACACAGGCACACACACAGATACATGAGCATGCACACACACACAGCATAGTCACATTCACACATACACCCTGCATTTGATGCCATTTTCTCCCAACTCGGAACCATCCACTCCACACAGTCACCCAGGGCAGGTCCGAGCAGCAGGGTGAGGATGGACAGGACAGGCGGGGACAGTGGGGCTGGGCGCTGGGTCCTAGAGAGTGAATGCCCCGCCCCGTTCAGGGCAAGCAGCTACACAGATGGCAGCCAGCGCTAGCCCCGAGGACTTTGATGTCCCCACTTCGCCTCTCTGCTCCGAGGACTGGGGCCCCTGCCGTGCCACGCTGGGTGGAGGACCTTGACCAGGTGACCAGCCCTGGGCTACAGAGGAGGGGGCGGGGACCGCCGAGGACGGGTGCAAGGCTGCCCAGCCCTTGCCCTGCAACAGGAGCCTGGACGTGGAGGAGCTGGGGCATCCGGAGTGGGAGACAGGCGGCAAGGGGCGTCTCCGCGCGGGGCCGCGCGCCCTGACCGCCCTCCCTGCTCCCTGGCGGCCCCCGTTCCAGCTGGACGTCTCCCGACCCCTGTGCTGTTTCGCTCCTGTGCTCACACTCCGCAGAGGCCCGCCGCTGGGCACACAGAGGTGCTGGCTGCCGCCCAGGGACCCAGGAGCAGGAGAGGCACGCGACCCCTGCCACGTGCTGGCAGCAGCCCCACCTGTTGGTGGGCCAGCGGAACCTGGGCACGGTGTGGCAGCCTTTCGCTCAGATTCCCCCAGCGCTGGCTCCAGGCTCTCGTGGGGAGTGAGGCCCTGTGGCACAGAGGCTTCCCCCCTGGTGACATGAGGGTCAGCAGCCACCACGAAGGGGGGTTCCAGGGCACGCCGACCGGGACTGCGGTCCGCGCAGGTGGCCTTGGAAGGGGGCCGTCAGCCTGGCGTCCTGCCAGGCGGAGCTCCTTGGCTTCTCGCCCTCCAGTCTCCCTCCTGGAGGTTTCCCCTCTCGGGCTCAGGAAGCATGGAGGCGGGTGGCTGGCCCCCACTCTGGGGCAGCACGTCCCACACAGGGCCTGGAGGGTGGGAGCCGCACACTCGGTCCTGCAGCCACTCAGCGCAGGTAGGCCCGGGCCGCCACCCCTGAGCAAGAGGCGCACACCAGTGCTGGGTGGGACCTGCCGCCGGCGCCCTCGCAGCCCACCCTGAAGAGCCCAGGCGGTCTCGTGAACAGACGTGGGCCCATGGCCCGACTCTGCCTTGTTCATCACACCGCCCACAGCCGGAGAGGGGGATCCAGGCCCTGCTGAGCGCAGACCAGCTCAGGACACAGCGCACGGCCCGGCTGGGTGCCAGGGCAGCAGGTTGTGGGGGCTGTTTGGTCGCAGTTCTGGAGGCTGGAAGGCCAAACTCAAGGTGCCAGCAAGGCTGGTTTCCACTGAGGCTGTCCTGCTCTCTCCTCGCACGGACTTTCTCTTTTCTGTGTGCACAGACCCCTGGCCACCCCATGCCCTCGTTTCCTTTGGTCAGGACAACAGTCACCCACGTGGACCTCATTCAACTGTAACGACCTCTTTAAAGGCCTCATCTCCCAGCTGTCACATTCTGAGGTTCTGGGGTTAGGGCTCCATCGTGTATTTGGGGGGGGACACCGTTGAGCCCACTACCCTCAGGGTGTACATTCCTTGCTGCCAAGGGTCCTTCCACACCCCATTCAGGTTCTGCTGATGTGTCAGGGCAAAACCCACGCACACGCGTCTAGATGGGACCCTTCCCGTCGGCCGGCTTCCAGCAGAGTCTCCCTACATTCTGAGCTGTTCCACGTTCCCTGCAGCCCCACCCACCTACAGCTTTCCATCTTCTGCTCTCACAATGGGGCTGCTTCCCTCTCTCCCAGGACACTCCTGGCTGCTTCGCCTGTGCAATGCCATCATTTTTGT
>JAQQAC010015530.1:8935157-8982619 GCA_029783875.1 Phataginus tricuspis | reverse complement strand
CCAGGACACTCCTGGCTGCTTCGCCTGTGCAATGCCATCATTTTTGTTACTGGCTGTCCCCTCCCTGCACTGCCAACCCACAGCCTGTGGTTCTTTCTCCCTACGACCCCCCATCTCTGCCCTGCTTCACGCCTGAGATCTCCTGCCCCACCCCCTCCCCTTCCTCAAAGCTCCCTTTGGCACTTGGCTGCCAACCTGTCCTGCTGGCCGCGCTAAGGGTGCCCTGTCCTCCTACTCATCGCCCAGTCCGTCATCCTTCCAGGCCTCCCCAGGACCTCAACACACACGTCCCAGAGGTTACCCCTCTAAGCACATGCAACACCCCACACTGTCAATTTAACTGAGACCTCTGTGGCTGACCAGTGTGAGGAGTCCCTACAAGCCCCAGCCACTTTTCGGGGATGGGTGTTTTCCATAGCTGCCAGGTCAGTGAGGCCCTTAAGGTCTAATTTTTGCTCTGTAGGGTTCCCAGAGCTCGCAAGCCCCATCAATTTGACCTCACCAGGGCATCCAAAGGGTTCTGTGCCTGAGACTCAACCATCCGGAAAAGACAGAGCAAACTTTTTATTTTTCCCATAGTGACTCAACTGATTCTCAGGAAATCTCTACCATGGTTCTAAATAAAAAAATGAATCCCAGCTGCTGAGAACTGAATAGGAATCAAGATTCTTATGGAGAAGGAGAGAGGGAAGCAACTTCTATGTTTATTATATAGACTTTCCCAAATTGAAACAATTCTTTCCATTCCTATTAAGATAAGATCTGGACTTCCGTTGCCCAAAGAAGTTTCCAGAGACCAGTTACTATTAAGGACCAAATAGTTTGCTGGAAAATGAAGGAGGTATTTGACAAGCACTCATCAAGGTGTGGTGTCCTACTAGGACCAGACACATCAGAATCACTGGGGCGCCTTTTAGAGATGAAAAGCCCTGAGAAGTCTCGAATCTCTGAGGGTGAGGTCTAGGAATCCGTATTTGCAACAGGTCCCTCAGTGAGTTTTCTACATTCAGAAGGTCGAGAGTCATAGCTTTAAGAATGTTGAGGGCTTTTAGCAAGTCCCAGATGGAAGGCAAAGATTCAGATCCCTGGAGGGCTCCTCTGGACCTCTGTCTTCACATGGTCCTCTTTCCTCGGTGTCTATCTGCATTTCTGTCATCTCATAAGGACACTAGTCATGTGATTAGGGCCCCCTTAAACCAAGGTGATTTCGTCTTAACCTGATTACATCTACAAAGACCCTATTTCCAAATAAGGTCACAGGGTCACGTTCTCTGGTGCTTATGGTTAGGACTGGAGCATATCTTTGGAGGAGAGGGGGATGTGCACAGTTCAACTCGTAATTCCACACGATTCTTTTTCTGTGGGTTTTTGTGTTTTGTTTTATCGTCAATGGAACTTGAGTAAAAGTGATGTGTGTCACTTCCCACATCAAAGCTTTTAAAAACCAGGTGTCGTTTCTACACTCTCCTTTTCCCTATTGAAGGAATTCAGGACATGCCACCCCAACATATGTCACTTCAACATATTGATTATTTTGAATTGAAGGCACTTGAAAGCTGTAAAGGCATGGAGAGGCTTTCTCGGAAGGCCCCTTATCCTCCTGAAGGAACTCAGCTGTCATGGATTCCCCTCCGGGAGTTTCACCTACCAGGGGAGATCGACTCTTCTCAGAGGAGAGAAGATGACAGAACACCAGACAGTCTGACACCCCATCACACTCCCATCTGCTCTTCCAAGGGCCCCTCCCTTTTCCTAACCACTGTGCATCGCAGACCAGCTACAGAACCCGAAAGGTAGAGGAGAGACGGTCTTTCCTCCCCTACACAATCCTCTGGAGAAATGCAGAGGACTCTGAAGATACAGGAGGTGCCAGAGCCGCCAGATGGAAGGAGCCTGGGCGTCTGATTCACCGTGAGGGCAGGAACAACCCGCCGGCCAGGAGCTCCCGCTCTTGTTTGCTGTATCAGGGAGAAATAAGCTTCTACTGTGTTAACGCCCTGAAATGTGGGGGATGGTTTGTCACAGTGCTGACACTGTCCTGAAGTCCACAGAAGTCCTGACCTGAAGACATGCAGAAGAGATGTCATCTAGACTTCTGTGCACGTGGGTCCATGGCTCCAAAGAGAGGTCACACTGGGGACTTAAATGCAGGAATTATCTGTGCACCAGTGGCAGCAGACACCACGGGACTGCATGGCCCTGTCACGAGAGAAAGTACAGAGAGAAAAGAAGGATGATCATGTTTAGTAACAGAGAGAGGAGCCTGGTGTGCAAAGAAGAGAAAGAAAAAGTGGTGAGAGAGGTAGCAGGGCCTCGAGGATGGAGGGTCATGGACGCCAAGGGACAGGAAACAGAGGCCCAGACAGGCCGCGTGATGTGAGGCTGAACTGTATCGCCTGGATTAAGGAGGGGAACGTCACGGAGGCACTTACTGAGGTGGCATTAGACGGCGGGAGGCCTGAGGATCGAGGAGGAGGTGGGGAATGGCGTGGGCAGGCAGGGCCCTTGGTGAGAAGGGCGGCTGTGAACGGGACAGAGGGGCCAAGGCAGAGGCTTGAGGCTGGGAGTCAGGCCTGCCGCCCCCGCGCTCAGCCTGGGCAGACGGTGACCCCGCGCCCTGCCGCCCACAGTGACACGGCGGGGCTGTCCCGCCGCCTCCACTGACATCCCTTCACTCTTTGAGGACCGTCCTCCCAAGCACATCATGGAGTGTGACCTCGGAGACCTCCGCCCAGACCCAACAAACTCATCAGGGAAACACATTTGCGCACAGGCTGGGCCTGGAGATTCTCCGAGGCCCTTGCCACGCAGTCTCCCCGACCCAGGGCTGTGGTATCGAACTTCTTACCCAGTGTGCACCTGCCTCAAACCAAACTTCTCACTTTTGATCAATTCGGAGCTTGGCTAACCCACGCAGTCACGCCTTGCCGCCCCCACTGCCTCCCGCCGGGCACGCTGCCAGGCCCTCAGCTCTGTCTTAACCGGCGCTGCCAGTATTGGGGGAGCCAACTTGTGACCGTGTGGACGAACAAAGAAGGCCATCACGGTGTTTTTCATTTTTTGTTTTGCTCTTGGTAAGTGGGAAAGACTGGAGGGCGTTTACAGGCAGTGAGGCACAGTGGTCAGCCAGAAGGAGAGATGCCAGGCTCCTGAGGGGCAGGGGCTGCCAGCAGCAAGTGAGCAGAGGCAGAGGGATTGATGTGAGGCCGAGACAAGGCCCCCTCGGTGGTGAAAAGAAGGGGAGGGAAGGGCCAGCGCGAGCAGGTTTGCGTGGTGAGAGAGGAAGGTGAGGGGGTCTCACCTGAGCGCCTCCGTTCCCCCGGGAGGTGAGGCCCATCGAGATGGGAGGGAAAGGGCCTTGAAGCGACAGAAAGTGCTGAGCCTAGAAAGGAGGAGGGTGGACAAGCCTCAGGAACTAGCGCTTCTGTCGTGCAGTCGTTCAGGTTCGGGGCTTATGAATCACCCGCCCCGTTCTGGGACTCCCAGCATGAAGGAAGGACTTGTTTTCACACCCGGATGTGCGAGGGCTGATCGCGTTCCAGGCCACGGTACCGCACAATCACTTCGCATTTCCTGGGACTCTCCAAGCCTCCTGCAGCCTAGAGCCAACCAGCGTGGATGATGATAAGGACGGCCACGGTAATGTTTACTGCTTGGGTGCGCTGGGCACTGTGCCAAGCCTCATGCAAACACAGATAGTCCACATACATGGGCATGTCTACATGCATATATGGTGAATACGTACACATACATACACACACGCACACACATACAACTTTTGCCCATTTAGTTATTTCAACAGCCCTATGACGGGATTCAATTACCTTGCCCAATATACAGACAGGAGGACGGGAGGCTCGGGAGGGTTCCCTACCTGCCGCCCAGAACCACCTGCCCAGCCTCTGCTGACCTCACAGAGGCAGGGAAAGACCGTGCAGGAATGAGGTAGGGAATGATAACAAAGAACCAGCTTTGCAGGGGAATAAAAATAAACTCCATCCTTACGTCAAGGTGGAATTTACTGTCGGGTGCACTCACTGGGGCGAAGTTACTCACAGGTAACCCAAGAGTCCCCAGGGACATCACACGCACGACAACAAGCCACACTCCTTCCTCCCCTGCCAGTTCCCCTTCTCCCCACCCATGTCCTCCACCCTCTTGTGTGTCCACAGCCTCTGAAGC
This sequence comes from Phataginus tricuspis, assembly GCA_029783875.1. NCBI lineage: Eukaryota > Metazoa > Chordata > Mammalia > Pholidota > Manidae > Phataginus > Phataginus tricuspis. The sequence continues at coordinate 8,978,437 of JAQQAC010015530.1, read as the reverse complement.
CTTTTGAGCTGGAAATCAGCAATATTCTGCATTTTCCTCATTATCTCCTTTACCTCGTAAACTTGTGCCGACACGCGGCCCACAGACCTCAGGCTCCACCAGATAGTTCTTGCCCCACGGGACTAGTCTGATTCCAACTTAGCACCAGCCAGGGCCTTTGCTATTGAATCAATACTTACTGGTCAAGCTGTTGACCTAGAGCTGGTGGAGCATCTTGAGGCTGCTCCGGGAACAGGGAGCCTCTCCTCCGGGGACTGGTGACAAACCGAGGCCCACAGTTTCCGTTCGATGCACCACGGCTTCCCCATCGATTGGAGGTAGTGCAGAATGTGGAGCGAGAGCGGCTGGGCTCAAAGGGCAGAAAGGACACAGTGAGGGGACAGCCTTGCTCAGGAGCTCGGTCAGGAAGAGTGGTTTGTTGTGGGGGAGGGATTTGTGGGAATGGGGACACCGGTTTCTGGCGAAGGTCACGCAGCCGGCCTCTCGCTAGGGTCACAGGAGGGGACGGGAATCAGAGGAAGTGCGTGTCCCTGGTGAGCTGGTTTTCAGATGTGTACAAACAAAACTTTTGGTAAGAATAAAGGGCTGAGAGACCCAAAAAACAAGCACAGAATAGGCAAATCCACAGACACCGAAAGCAGAAGAGAGGTTACCAGGGGCTGGGGAGGAGGGAATGGGGAGTTAGTGCTTTATGGGCACTGATTTCCATTTGAGAGGATCAAAAATTCCAGGCATAGAGTGGGATGGTTGCACCTCATGGGGAATGTACTTAACACCGCTGAATTGTACACTTCGCAAGGGCTAAAATGGCAAATTTTATATGAGATGTATTTTACCACAATTTAACAAATACCAAGATAAATAAAGGGCTGAGGAGGCAAGAGAAGCTGCTGGAACAACAGGTCCGACTCGGGAGGCGAATATCCGAGCGGGGGCTCCTGGGTGTTGTGCGCTGGTATTGCAGACTTCTTCAGCTCAGTCCCGACGTGTTCACTTGAAGTCACTGGAATGTAGGACTGAATGGCTCCTAACGTGCACGTACCCCAGAGGCAGCCCCAGGGCCAGCCAGTCCCTTCCAGCCCTGAAGCTCACCCCTCCCTCACCTCCAGGTTGCTGCCTGGTGACTGAGGGACCCACACAGTTACCTGCGGCTCCATTTCCTGCATCTTCCTTCCCGGGAGTGGCCGCCGTCCCTCACTGATGCTCCAGGAACCACAGAACGTGGGCTCTGCAGGACCCAAGTTGCTCAGGGCAGGAGGGGTGGGTGTGCCTTTCGAAAGGTGCTCTGCCCTGCTTCTCTCACCTTTTCTCCTCGGTACCCATCATCTACTGACCTAACATCGATGCACCTCGAACCACCCCACACTGCAGAGCTGTCAACTAACAGACGGTATTTCCCATGAGCCTCTGAGGGACAGTTGTTCACCTAAGCGGAGCTCAGCTGATCTCAGCCAGGCTCATTTATGTGTCTGCAGGCAGCTGAGGGTGGACATAGGGTGGCCGTGTTTGGGAGGACTGAGCTGTGCTCCACGTGGTCTCATTCTCCAGCAGGGCTAGTCCAGGCTTGTTCTCATGGTGGAAATTGTCACAAAGAAAATGTGAACCGGACAGACTTAAACAGACGAGGAAAACTTTGCTCAAGACTATTCCAATAGGGTTCAAGACTGCTGCGATGGGGGACAGAGACTGAACTCAGCTCTGTCTGCAAGAGAGAGAACTGGGGACTTAGAGCCAGTGAGCAGGGTGAGGGAGCCAGTGGGCGGAAAAATACCAAGAGGAACTTGTTTAGGTATCAAGTGTGGGGGGCTTCTTGCTAAACCTGCTTGGTCGGGATCTTGCTGAGCTGGCCAAGGCCTCGCCGAGGAAGGGGCTCAGGGGAGAAGCCCAAGAGACCAAGGGCTGCTTAAGGCCTTACCTCAAAACTGGTGGTGTCAATTCCACTGCCTTGACTAGCCAAAACAAGTCACAAGGCTGTGGGGGAAAGACCCACGCAGTGGGGAAATGGCTCGTTGCAAATGGCATGGGCACCAGGAAGGGTGGGACATCGGGGCCATCTCTGCAGCTGAGTCCCTATTCTTTTCATAGGGAGACTCTCTTCCATTCACCAAGACCCTCAGGCAGAATGTATCCCACGCTCCCTGCATCCTGACTTAGCTGGTACCTTTGTTAGGGGGCATTGTTTATTTTCCTCGGTTCCTGTCCCCACCACAACAAAGAAGGGCAGAGACACAGTAGTGCAGCAGAGTAAAAGTTTTATTTAAAGTTATGCGTTTGAAGAGAGAAAAAGTGCACGTGACCTCAGGGAGGAGAGGTGCCCTGAAAGGTTTAAGTTTTATTTAAAGAGAGAGAATGTGCAGGGAACGTGCAGGTGATCTCAGAGAGAAGCGTGCCCTGAAAGGTTGAGAAAATGTTTTATTTAAGGCAAAAAGGTGCACACTGGGAGAAAGGGGAGTGTGAGTTATCTCAGATGAGAGGAATGCTGAAAGATTGGGGGTTCCCCCTTTTAAGGATTTTTCAGGAATGTGAAAAAGGGCTGGGGGGTGTAGACTTGTTAAGTGGTCTCAAGGTGCTTATCTTTGATGAGAGACATTATTACATCTCTTCTATTATCAGTCCTCTAGGTAATTCTGCAAAATTAACTTAACACAAGAAATATACTGATCTGGTTCCTCCCCAAGACAGCAGGTTCCCTCTGGGATCGTATCAATCAAGATCGCCTGCCCTGCCCCCAAAGTGGGCTGAGTTATTGTCTGTTTGCTAAAGAGTATGTTAAGAATCTTACTTCTTAACTTCCTGGGTTTTAAAATGCAATCTTAGTTGTAAGATGGAATCTTTCCTGTTTTTACTATGCTGTTTACATCTGGGCTTGTTTGCTGAATTAATCATGATGCTTGTCTCCTGCCCAGGTTGCAAATTACTTGATTAGGGGCTGGAGGAGGAGGAATGCAGCATAGAGGTTAAGTTAGAACAAGCTGGGCCTCTTAGCAGGTTGAAATAAATCGTACAATGGCATGATCTGATTGACACAATGAAGACATGGCTGTGCTCGGGAGCCTTATCTGGGGAGTATCTGGACATTCCAAGTTACTCCTGGCCTTTGGAGCTTCAACTGATTAACTCATTAACTCTGGGAGTCTTTTCTAGCTCTCTAGTTTTAACTGGTTAACTCTTTGAGTCCCTTTTAGGGGGCTTTACTGGCCTTGATTCTCTCTCCACCCTGCTCATTTCTATTCTTCTGCCTAACACCTTGGCTGAGCATGCAAGGCTTACCTGCACTAGAAGGGACAAACTGGAAGGTTCCAGAATGGGAACCCAGGCAATCTAGGGACTCATGCTGATGAAATTCTTGAGACCAAAAGAAAGCAAAGAGAATAAGATGGGGGTCTAATGAACACAATGTGTGTAAGTGAGAGATTTGGTCTTAGGAAAAAGCAAAATCTGGTTGTCAGAAGTAAGTGGAACATCACACCGGGACCACAACAGGAATTTTGTAGAAAACAGTCATAGTACTAATAATGGTACTCCCTGGGCATCCAATGAGTGCTAGGCATTGTGATAAATGCTATAAATATTTAATTGTATTTTGTCTTTAAAACATTTACAACCTCTATTTTTATCATTAAGGAGGTTAAGACTCAGAGTCCAAGACCTCAGAGCTGTTAAGTGTAGAGGACTTAAAAGCTGTTTGGGTCAACACTCACTAAGTACCTTCTATGTGCAGGCACTGTGCCACCACGGAGCTAGACAGACACGGACTTTGCCTTTAAGGAGCTTACAGTATAGGGGGTACGGTAGCAAGTAGAGAGGCCATTTCTATGCAGGGGGACAGCTGTGTGTATAGGAACAGAGAACAGGCACTCAACCAGGTCTGGTTCCCCAGTGTTAGTACATGTTTCCCACTGCTGTGTACTGGCTCCGTGGAGACTCCATTAGGGTTGCCTTTGGCTGCAAGGAACTAGAAACAGCAAAGGAGAACTTTATTATTTTCTCTCACTTAAAATGGCTGGAGGTGGGTAGCCCATGGCTGGTATGTTGGCTCCATGGTCTCTTCAGAGACTCCAGCTCTTCATAGCTTCCACTCCACTATCCTTAGACCACAGCTTCCAACTGTAAGGTTGTCTCAAGGCCCAAGATGGATGCTAGAACTCCAGCTATCATATCCTCAATCCAAGCAAGAAGCAGGAGGAAGGCAGAAGGTGTACCTATCTGTGGGTAAAACTGTAATATTTCCAGAATATCTCACCTGGCTTTAGTGCATCTGCATATCAACAGGCGTTCCTCAGGGGTGGAGAAAAGTTCATCTCCATATCAGTGGGTAATTACCTGGGCAACCTAGGGCTCATCTGAACCTGAGAGGTGAGGGGGAGGTCTTGCTGGATTCTGCCAGAGCAGGGAAGAGAAATGGCCCCGGGACCACAGTTTGTAAGCAACAAATGGGTTTTAAACTTTATTTCTCCCTTTGACTGATTTCGGTTTTAGAGGTATTTTGCCCCGGATTTCCTCTCCCTGGAGTTACACTATCTGAGTTCTCTTAAGGAACTTAGCTCCCCTAAGTCTCTCCTGCCGATGTCTGCTTACATCTCCTTGGTTAGCATCTAGCCTGATAAGCTGCCTGGGTGACAGGGGAGGCTGGGAAGATATCTGTTAGCTGCGTGCACAGCTACTCAAATAAAACTGATAGTGTTATGGGTTGAACTGTGTTCCCACCACCTACCCCCAGAAAGATATGTTGGGGGTCCTCACTCGCAGTACCTCAGAATGTGACATTATTTGGCGATAGAGTCTTTAAAGAGGCAATCAAGTCAAAATGAGGTCAGAAAGGTGGGCCCTGTTCATATGAAATCTCCAGGACAGACAAACTGGACAGATAGAAAGTGGACTGCCTGGAGCAGCAGGAGCGGCGAGGGAGGAATGACAGTGAATACGGGGTTCTTTCTGGGGTGATGAGTGTTTTAAAATTAGATTGTGGTGATGGTGGCAGAATTTTGTGAATATTCTGAAAACCACAGACTTACACACTTTAAATGGGTACATTTTAGGGCAGGTGGATTATATCTCAATAAAGCTCTTATTAAAAATCGAATCTCAACCTGCAGGCCTTTTGGTGGGGTCAGGCCCACCCCAAGTCAGCCTGCCTGAGCCCAGCGGCCTGGGCCTCACTCCCAGTTAATCACCATGAACTGAGATCTGAACCATGTTGTCCGAGGCTGACGTTATTTCACTGAACTGTGGGAGCTGGTCTGCACCTATCAAAGCTGTGCCTCACTTCAGTGGTGTTCCCCTGGCCAGGCTCCTCATCTCAGGGTCAAATACCAACCCCAAAACAGGCAGGCACGTCTCAGTGGCTCCACCCCAGGACGTAACCGTGGAGCCTTCCTCCGCCTTCCCGGCCCAGGGCATCCGGGAACAGGAATGTGTATTTGCCACAGACCCACAATCACACAGAAAGTCACTGGAGTGCCCGCTGGGGCTGGGGCGATTCCCAGCTTCCCTGAGGCGTGCAGGACTTGTCCACAGCCTCGTCTATGTGAAGAGCCAAGCCTTTCCCTTCCAGCAGCAAGAGTGGCTGGCTTCTTTAGAATGGCAGGTTAGGTGTGCCGAGAAAGCAGAGACATCTGAGACCAAGACCAGAGCCGGTGGGCAATCTGTGTCTGTGATGAAACGGAGCTGCGGACGACCTCACTCGCCAGGGCTGAGAGCGAGGCTGGGACGACCCCAGGTTCTACATCCGACCTAGATCCCTTTCACTAGGCAGTGCCTGTCACCTTGGAGTTGTCATGCAAACCCCTGGCCCGGGAATGATGCCTGGATTAAGTCCCCAGGCTTCCGAGGCCTGCATTACGGCCCGCCGCTGCTCTCCCTGAGGCAAGCGATGGCGCGAAGACTAATGGGCACGGAGGCCTTGTCCGTGGGGCTGTGCATACAGCGAGCAGGAAATAAATGACTCAAGTGTTCCTTTTGGCTCAGGCCGTTGTTTAGATGGGATTCCACCCTCAGCTGCCAAGGGAGAGGAGCTGGGCGGTGGGGGGGTGCGGTTCCCCGACTCCTCCCCAGTGGCTCTGGGATGGAACTGGATGAAGGTTTATACACCGCTGTTTGTTTTACTAAGGGCAAGCCAACGCCGGTCAGGCCACCAAAAATCAGCTCACAGCAGGAGAAAAGAATCCCTCCTTTCACCGGGAGCACGGGGTGTGTGCTGGCTCTGAAATGCTTCCAGAACAGAGGAGCCTTCTGCCAGCTCCAGAGCAGCCCGGCCTTCCCAGGGGTTTGCTGTTCTGCCCAGAGGCCCCAGGAGCAGCTGTGCAGGTGGCCTGCATGGGGCCCAGGCGGCCGACACCCCACAGAGAGTGGCCCTGCGCTGGGCTGCACGAGGGCTGCTCTTGGGGCCTGGCCCCTCTGGTCTGTTCAGACCCCAGTGGGCGGGGGGGGAGGCATGAGGTAGGTGAGCGCGATGACCCCGAACGTGGGAGGGCTGGGCAGATGGGCTGCGTGGGCCACCTTAGAGTCTCGTCCCGGGGGTGCTGAGCTTGGGGCTGTTTCCTTTCTCTGGGAGGCCTCATCTGTGAGGCAGACCATTCACGGTCGGGAAGAGTCCACGTGTGAAGGCACCTGCACGCCGTCTGGAGCGTCACGGGCATGCACAAAGGTTATTTCCCATCCTGGTGTTCAGACCACATCACGCGGGCCCAGCCTAGCGCCCGGCCTCTCACGGGCTTTGGCCTTGGCAAGCTGGGCCTCCCCACCGACTCTGCTCACGGGGCCCCCAGTCCACTCACATGGGAAGGGCAGGCCACCGCGGAGGCTGAGAGGCAGGGCTGGCACCCACACAGCCTCCTTCTGACCCTCATACCCCTGGAACTAGCCAGGGACTTCAGGAAAGTACTCACCTCTCTGCGTTGGCCTTCTCTGCAAAACGAGGCCATGGCCACTCCTCCACCAGAGGCTCCTGGGTGAGGACTGAGGTGCCACCTGGGTGCAGCATTCTGAGCTCTGCACGCTAGGCCTCCATGCTGGGCTGTGCAGCTGGAAGGGACGTCTCTCTCCCGGCATTTCCTCGGCACCTATCCAGTGCGTAGTGCCCTTGAAATTAACCACAGGCCCACTTTCAAGCCTGCATGTCTCCCCGGCACGACTGAAAGCACCCCGAAGGCAGGGCCGTGCCTTCCCCGGCCAGCTGATGTCTGCACGTGGCCGATTTGTTACCCAATTGACCTGGTCACCTCTCAGAACCTGCGGGGAGAGGGGCTGACACATGCCACCTGTGGGGATCCGGGACTCACCCTGTGTCCTCCAAAGTGGTTCTCACTCAACGGTTCTCTACCTGGAATCCACGGCCCCTATAGGCTGACTGTCAGACTTCACGGAGAATAAATTCCCCCAACCACATGCTAAATTTTGTGTGTGAGTGTGTGGGTGGTACTGGAGGAGAACCTCCACACTCTTAGAAGAATCTGTTTCCCTTTGCTTATCTTTCTGAAGTCCTATGATTTGTTTGTTTATTGTCTGTATCTAACACTTGAAAGTAAGCTTTGGGGGTTGTCTTGTTCATGGTTATATCCAGAGCCCAAAATAGAGCCCAGCACATAGTGGGTCCTCAGGATCTTTTGAATGAATGAATAAGTGAGGTGCTTTGACCCAAAGGTATGGACCCTGTCCTGTACAGGGGCTCTGGGCAAGCCCTGGACAGTCATGGGGCCTCCTCCCCAAGGCAGCTCTGGGCTGGAGGCCAGCTGGGGAGACTGGTTCTCTTGGGGGAAGGGTCTGTTCAGTGCAGGGGCTTGGATCCACCTGAGAGGAACAGGAATCCAGGGTCTATTGCTGTGTGACAAGTTTTCCTAAAACTCAGGGCTTAAAATAATTTCACTGTATCTCATGATTCTGTGGTCAGGAATTCACGCCGGCGCTTCTGGGCTGGGCAATTCTTCTGCCCTGCATGGTGGTGATGCGGGTCACTTGATGGCATGCAGCTGGCAGGTGAGCTGGCCTCGAGGGTCCAGGACCCCCCTAGTGCGATGTCCTGGGGGGATGGCTGGAAGGACGGGCTCAGTCTATGGAGCTTCGGCAGCATGCCAGCCTCCGGGTGCTCAGACTTCTCCACGACAGCTCAGACCCCCAGAGGCTGTTCCGAAGCCCAGGGTGGATGCCGCAAGGCTGCCTGCAATCTGGCCTCGGAAATCCTGTAGTGTCACCCCCACCACATCCTTTGGCAGCAAGCAGGTCACAGAGCTCGCCCAGGTACAGGAGAAAGAGTTGCTACACAAGGGCGTGACCACCCCTGGGTGGTGGTGGGGCATCTCTGGGGAAAGTTCAGCAGTCTCCCTCCATGCTCGGCTGAGGGACACCCGGAAGCCAGGGACACTGTGTGGGGCCAGGAGGAGTCCAAGAGCCTCATTCTTTGACAGGCTTCCCCAGGAAAAAGAATCAAAGGGCCACTGACCCCCGGAGAGACCCAACCACTTGAACTTCCAGGTGGCTCCTATTCTATTTCCATACTCTGCCCAAGCCAGCTGCTCAAGAAAGATACCATGTTCTAAGCTTTACATGCTGACTTTTCCTCCAGATCTGTGACTGGATTCCCTGCACTAGGCCTGCAGACCTAGTATCCTCTCCCGGCACCATCACCCAAACCCCTCAACCTTCAAACCCGTCGCCCTCTGCACGTGCTGACCCCCAAGAATTCGACACCCAGTGGCTGGGTGCTCTGGGCACATGGAGAGCCACGGCTCAGGTGAGAGTGGGGCCGTCCCCGACGTGCTCCTGGTCGCTCCAGCCCCACACAGGCGGATCTCAGCCACAACGTGAGGAGGCTGGAAGGACTGGGGCATTCTGGGAGGGCGGCTGGGACTCGGGCCGCAGACCCTGCCCTTTGGCAAAGGGAGGGCACGTGGCCTCCAAGGAGAAAGTCACAAACGACCTCACAGATGGTAGGAATCCACATGGTAGCACTTCGCGGAGAACGGACAGCCCCCTGTAAGATGGGGGTACTTCACTTCTCCTTCTCAACAGAACTCTCTGAGGTGAGAATGGAAAGAGCAGGCTTAGTCAGAAAGACCTGGGTTTGAGCCCTTGCTGGGTGATCTGGAAAAGTCATGAATCTCTCTGAATTTCCTTGGTAAAATGGGGAGGACGCTGCCTGTCTACCATTGGGAAGACTGGATGACAGGAGGCATACAAAGGCCCTAGCACATCATGAGTGGTGCACACGGTGTGTGCGGGGTCCCGGGGAAGACAGTGTAGCTCAGAGAAGACTAATAGGGACTCTGTGGCATCTTACTACACTGACGGACAGTGCCTGCAATGGGGTATGGGGAGGACTTGATAATAAGGGTGCATGTAGTAACCACATTGTGTTTCTTGTGAAACCTTCATAAGAGTGTATATCAATGATACCTTAATAAAAAATTTAAAAAAACAAAGGACCCAGCACAGTGCATGGCATGTAGCAAGCCCTCGATGACTGTCTTCCATAGTGTCGCGGGGCTGACGATCCCAGCGGCCGCTAGCAACACGCCTCTCCTTTACCACTTCCTTGGCCCCACTGTAGATAAACTGCCCCAGGCTAGCACTGACCAACAGAAGCATCATGTGAGCCAAAAGATGAAGTTTTTTCTAGTGAGCTCATTAAAAAAGGTAAAAAGAAACAGGGGGAAATTCATTTTGATGCTGTATTTTATTTAACCCAATATATCAAATTAAAAAATTATGAGACATTTTATATCCTTTAATCAAGATAAAAATTATTATGAAATATTTTGCACCCTTGTTTTAATACTAAATCTTTGAAATTGGTGTGTACTTATATTTATAGAACATGTGAATTTGAACCCCCTCCACCTCGGTGCCCAATAGCCATGCGGGGCTGTAGATGGCACAGGTCCGGAAGGGGCTGGGCTGCCCTCCCTGTTCAGAGTTAAGTGGCCTGGATGTTGGTCGAAGTCTGGCCTGTGTTTAAGATGCAAGAACTCCCTTCCCAAAGATAACAAGCTTTTTTGCCATATTCTCCTGCCAAGGTTGAAGAGAAGAGATAGGTAAAGTACCAAAAAAAAAAAAGGTTTATATTTTTCTTTATGTCTATAGCAGATTATTGATAACAATCATACAAAATCTTGCCTCTCTTAAAAGAAAGCATACTATTTATTTGTACAAATGAAAAAAGACAACACTCTGGCTTTGATGTGGGGCCAGCAAGGCCTAATGTCATCAGGACCCAGACAGGGCATATCCCAACTGATCATTTGGGTAACAGGGAGTCCTGGGGGGTAGCTGGAGATTCCCTGCCTGGGGGCCCGGGGCCCAGAGCCCAGAGAGGCAGGAAAACAAGCGCTGAGGAGCCCACGGTGACCTGGGCTAGCCCCTGATTTACAGGCCTCTGGGCTCGCTCTGCATTCAGAGCGCGACATGGGAACTTGGCCATGAAAGGTAGTGGTTAAGGCTTGCAGTAAAAAGCCCAAGAAGAGATGGCAGCTGAAGAACACAGGATGTTATATGGAAGAAAAACCTCATCCTCTGCCTGTGTCAAGTACGAAAAGGCCTGAGATTTTAAAAACAGCGGGACTCTGGAATGCAATTAAAAAAAAAATCTAACAAACAGAAACAAAAAAGTCCTTGCTAGAGATTCTTTAAAAAAAAAAGTCTAAAACTTTTCAGCCAAAGTTTTTGAAGTCAGTCCTGCCGGAAACAGGGCTCAGGGCTTATAAAAACTGTGCGTGGTTCTTTCCAGCCTGAGAATTTCCATTTGTTTGAACAGCACGTGGAAAGGCAGGCATAGCATGACATTTGGACAGATGCCACTTTCTGCGAATGGAGAAGAACTGGCTTCAACTGTACAGAGAGAGTTTTGTGGGAGCAGAAGAACAAGGAAAATGCTAAACTCAGACTTTTCTGTTTCGCCTTGACTTTAGAAAGTTTGACGCCTCAGATGAAGGACAAAAAACAAATTGAAATTATATAAATATATATATATATATAGGTCACTCTGAACATCTTCACCTTAAATGACAAGCAGAGAGCAGGAAAAGACAAGGAAATGAATTTAAGGTACTCAAGTTCCAAACGTACTAACCAATTCCTATCTGTTTCATTTTCTGTTGCTTTTTTCAATGAGTTGTAGAAAACCTGCAAAAAGAATGAGCACAGACTGAGCTGACCTGATTCTTCACAGGGTGAACAAGGCTCATTTCGCAGATGCTGAGGACAGTTCTCCCCAGGGACACGAGTATCCAGCTTTGCAGGACCTGGCTGCCTGCCTGGAGAGGACTCACTGGACTTCACCTCCTTCACCTCAAAATGACCAACCTGACACCTGCAGAGAAGTAAGGTATTCAAAACACCTACTAGGAGCGGAAATATTTGGAGTTAGACACTGTTTTCTTAAACTTTTGTTGTGGATTCAGAATCAAATGACCATTTTGGTGCAAATGCATTTCTTTTGATTCCCACAGAGGCGAAGTTTAGAGTTGCAACTCAGTGTTGATCTGGACTGAAAAACAGACTTCGGTGTTCAATGATCTGAAACCTCTGAGATATCACGGAATTAAATGGATGAAAAGCGTTAAGGAATATGAATATAAATATGTATGTGCATACAGATGTGTTTGTGTTTGTCACTGCCCAGTGCTTATAAATGTTATTCCTTCTGATGACCACTTAGTACCAAGTTTATCTAATTGTGGGCAAAAAAGAGTGTGCAAAATTCAACACAACACAACACACAACCACAAAAAGACTTCGGCACTCGCTCTGGACTAATAGTGTCTTGCTGGCTTCTTACCTGGCCCAGAACTCCCATTTGGCCCCCTATCTCCATCCCAGCCCCCAGTGGAGGCCCCCACCAGGAATTTTCTCTGAGTTCGTAAGTGGGTAAGTAGGGGCTCTCGGTAAGCCAGCCTGAGAGCGAGGAAAGGATGTCCAAAGGAGCCTGCAAAGAGGTAAAAACACAAAACAAAACAATGCAACAAAATGCTTTGGGTGGCCCACTGCCACACGGTGACTGCAGTGTTAGGTGAAGGGCGTTTAATAGGAGGCCCGCAGGTTAATCCAGGTGAGCGGCCCATCCGCACACAGGGAGGTCCTGAGTCTGTTTCTGCACAAGTGGGCGTGCACCGTGCGCAGGACGCGAGGGAGCCCCTCCGCGTGGGAAGACACAGCACGGTGCACTCTCCGAGGCGGCTCAGAGACCCCCAGAAAGAGTCCTCCCCGACGCCCTGAGGAGCGGTGGTCTCTCCCTCCTTGCTCTCTTCTTTCTGACACTCCACAGAAAGCTCCGAAGCCCAGGGGCTGTGCCAGCAGCCTGCGGGCCTACTTTTCCTGCACGTCCACCGTCTTCAGGAGCCCCTCCGCTCTGAGAAAACCAGCAAGAGTTCGCCAAGGCCGCCAAGCAGGAGGCTGCAAAAACACAAGAAGTCAGCTGTCTGCTTCCTGGTGCCCCGTGGCTGCAAACCACCGAGCTGCCGCACACCCACAGGCAGCAGGGCAAGGGACACCCCTCACTCTGCGGCTGGGACTCCCATCTCCAGGCCAGACTGCCTGGCTTCAAGATCAGGCCCAGGAACTGCCCGGCCACCCGGAGTAAACCTGTGCTCTACGAGGGGAGGCGACTGGGCTGCGAGGTGGGTTTACCTTCCTTCAAGGAAGAAGGTGTTGAGTCTGGCTTCTGCTGAGCAGGTAGAGGTTTAATGATGGAGGAAGATAGGAGGAGGGTTCCCCACCAAGCTCTCTGTGCTTTCTTGCTAAAGAGGGTTGATGGGTATGAAATCATGTAGGTGTCCTGGAGTCCTATCATCATTAAGGTGATACTCTTTGAATCCTTTTATTTCATTCAGACTAACAGAACATTGAAAGATGAAAATATAAATGGAGAACAATGAATTTCCCACCAGGGCAGAAAGAAACGTGGTCAGGGAATTGAAAATGGAAAAGTAGAGGGAAAGCTTCAGATTGAAGAAAAGAGGAGTGGAATTTTTTTTTTTTTTGGGTAAAAAGAAAAATTTTTTTATTTTGGTATCACTAATATACAATTACATGAGGAACATTATGGTTACTAGACTCCCCCCATTATCAAGTCCCCACCACCAACCCCATTACAGTCACTGTCCATCAGCGTAGTGAGATGCTATAGAATCACTACTTGTCTTCTCTGTGTTATACTCCTTCCCCGTGCCCCCCCCAACATTATGTGTGAGTTGAATATTTTAAATGGCTGAAATTTAATACATCCAAATTCTGTAAATTTTCTATTTTAAACTTCTCAGTAGACATGCTAGTGTCTGTCTGAATCTGTCATTCATCCCAAAAAGCACTTCTGAGGAACGTGCTAGGCCCTCAATACAGGGTTATGATAGGGGGGTCCCTGCTGATGGAATGCTCTTGTTCAAGGTGCCAATGGCCCTTACTTCTACATTTTTCTTCCTTTCTTCTCCCATCCACCACCCAACATCCCAATGTCATATACTCGTATACACAAGGCACACATGTTCAGGCTGTGGCACCTTTATATTTCTAACATATATCTGGGGTACCGAATATATGAAGCACACACAGGCCAGGCACATTATATTCTCCCAGGGAGAAATGTCACCTATGTGGGTGACTCCGACACAAAGATAACGTGTCCCAGTCATCCCTTTTAACATAGAAACAAAGTGACTGTGAGACTATAAAAGCAAAAACCGAGCTCCAGTTGTGGCTCAGGTGTCTCTTAGTTACATACCCTGTGCACGTTTTCCAGCTTTAGTTTCCTCATCTGACGCAGGAGATGATCTCAACCTACCCCGGCCCGTGCTTGGCCTATAATGGGCGAGCCATAAATATGCTTATTATCCAGCTGACTGCCTCCCAGAGCAGCATCCCATCCTCGGTGGCCCTCACAGCTGGCCTCCAACCTCTGCTTGAAGACTTCTAGTGAGGGGTGCCTCCTGTGGTGCACAGTAAGCCAGTCCCCCTGCTGAGCAGCTCTGGCCATGGGACAAAGCCGGCATCCACGAGCATCCGGCCTGTGGAAGGCCCGGGCATGCAGCTCCTCCCTGCAGGAGGAAGACCTTCCTCATACCGACCCAACAGCTGCTCGCTACAACCCCACCTGTGGGCCTGAGTTCTGCTTTCCAGAGCAGCAGAGAACAAATTTCACCACCCACCTGCCAACCCGAGAGAGCAGGAAATCCCCTGCACCACCAGCATCTCTGCCTGCTGCTCACGGTCCCCAGCTGAGGGTACAGAGGCGCCGGTCAAGTAGCCAGTCACTGGGGGGTGCTGGGAGGGTGTCACCCCACCCGGGCTGACACCTGGGATGGGAAGGGGAGGGGTGAGAGGTGCGCCCAACAGTGGCGCCCCAGGGGGGGGTGTGCTCTTCTCCTTCTAGAGAAATACCCGAGTGACAGGTCAATAAATTCCCGACTCGTAATAATGTAGCTGAACTCAGTGTCTACGTTAGGAACCAAATAAATTCCTAAGGATGTTCCTAGGATCTGATCATTTTTAGGATTGTTTCTGTGAGAAAATGGGGTCGAAGTCCCAAAAGACAGCATGTCTGTGCTTGTCCCTGGTCTAGGTCAGGACCCAGAGCTGGAAGGTTCTGCTGCCACACTCTTTGGATGAAGAGGTGACCGAGAAAGGGAAGCCATGGTTTTCATACACAGGGCCCACCTCTAAAGACATGGCTTCTCCTAAACACAGCTGCTGTTCCCTTCATCAGCCCTCAGAGGACACATACACCGTCTTCTTAAACACCCGGGCAAGTCTGCAGCCACCGTGACCTGCACGCAGGGGCTGCACAGAGCTTTGGGTTTGGGGCGGTATTATTACTGCAAATGTAACTGGGGTCTCAGTCACCCCCACAGCTTCTCTTAATCCTCCTTAACCACCAGGTGAAGAACAGGTCATCGGCAGGCTTTCTGCCACCTCTACGCCCACAGCCTTAGAACAGCCTTAGAATGTTGAAATGTAATAAGCTGGCATTTCAGCCCTTCAGCTTAGCTGTTTCATGAAACACCAAAGCAGAGTAGGGAATGCTTGGTTCAGTTTACAGTTAAGAGAGCCAGGGAGGTGAGCTTTGATGTTGTTTTCTAAACAGCAGGAGTTGCTGACACAGGGTGCAGGAATTTAATAGCTTTACAACTATTTAAGCCAGAGCTTTCCTGGACTGTTTGCAAGTCTTGTAATCCTCGTCATTCCTGAACTGAACACTCCTCATGTGGCTCAGGCATAAACATCCGGTGATGGAGCACGCTCGGCCAGAAATGTTCATCACTAGCTTCCCTTCCAGGCGTTCATGCCCAGCATTTCTCCAGTCCTTCTCTTTTCTCCTATAGGGAGCCAAAGACCCTCCTCTCAACTTTGCATTTATTACGGTGGTTATTCAGTGAATTCCTACCGGACTCACTAGACAGAGGGCAGCAACCTGACCCCTTTGCCCAGCACTGAGCCCGGCCCTCAGCGGGTGATGGAATTCTTACCCTTTGTTCCCCTTCTCCCATCATGCTCCAGACTTTTTTTCTCTCTTTTCCTCACCAAAACCTATCTGCTTAGTGTGTCATTCCCTTGGGGACTTGCTGAATGACAGTTCACAATCTGATACATCACTGTATGTTGAGAGGCATAAGCAATAGTTATTTAGAGGACCCTTCTCAGCATTTTAAAGAGGGGGATTTCACATTTAAAAAAATTTTTATTTTGGTATCATTAATCTACAATTACATGTGCAATATTATGGTTATTAAACTACCCCCTTCATCAGGTCCCCCCCACCAACCCCATTACAGTCACTGTCCATCAGCGTAGTGAGATGAGAATCACTACTTGTCTTCTCTGAGTTGTACAGCCCTCCCCGTGCCCCCCCAACATTACATCTGCTAATCGTAATGCCCCTTTTACCCTCTTATCCCTCCCTTCCCACCCATCCTCCCCAGTCCCTTTCCCTTTGGTAACTATTAGTCTGTTCTTGGGTTCTGTGAGTCTGCTGCTGTTTTGTTCCTTCAGTTTTTTTCTGGATTTCACATTTTTAATTCAAATGGAAAGTTAATAGATTTCTGTCGCTGTGATCTTAAACGCATTTGAGGGTATGTTGGGGGAAGTTCTTTCTTAACCCTAAATTCACTCTTCCTATAAACAGATGGGCACTCTCCATGCATTCCCCTAAAATTAAAGGCATAAGACATCTTTACTCAAAGATGATGTAAGATCATTTTCGGAAGACTGTGGGTGTTAGTGAGGTTTGTGCTAGCATCAGGTTCAAGTGGTCCTCCTGTGGGTAACCCACGATTGACGGCAGGCTCAGTGAACGACTGGCAAAAGCAAGAAGCTGATCACCGAATGCTAACAAAGAGGTGTGTTTTGGTTAACCCTTTCATTCCTGTACCTAAACTACCCTAGAGAGAAGAGTGACTCTCCCAGTCCAAACAGGACGGAAAGAAGAGGTACCCACATCTAATTCTCCTCCACAGAGCCACTCTCCCAGGTCAGAAATTTTTTCTTTCATATGTATGGAATCTCCTTCACTGAAATTTTGGGATAGAGGGAATTCACATCCGTATATATCATAAAACTCTTGTTAATTAAATGTTACTCTGGATATTTAAATTACTGAGTTTGCAATAGATTGTTTTTATAATTAAAGACAAAATAGTTAGCGGGACAAGTGCAGTTGGTCTTACTTAAAGACTTCAAAAGCTGACCAACATTGTGTACTTAGGTTTATAATTTTTCTTAGGTACAGTATTTAGAAGGCTGACCACTCATTTCTTCAGCAAGCACCTTGCACCAGGTGGAGAAATGCAAAGCGGAGAGCAACGTGTTTCCTCTCCCAAAGGAGCTCACAGCCGGCAGGGAGACGGGGGTTCATGTCCAGCTGTTACATCCAGGTGGTATGTGGTGCTGTGCACAGAGGGGGTGGAGGGGCTGCTGAGGACTTGACACTTGAGCTGACCTAAGTCTCCAGTTAGGAGGTAAGCAAGTTCCTTAAGATCATGCTGAAATTCCCAATAGCATTTTCTCCACTAACCACCACAGACCTTTAGATCTGTGATGCCCGACTGGGGCGATTTCCCCCCCCAACAGGACATTGGCAATGCCTGCAGATGTTTTTGGTTGTTCTAACTGGGGGTTGCTTCTGGCACCTAGAGGGTGGGGCTCAGGTTTGCTGCTAAAAGTCCTACAAGGCACAGGACTGTCTACCACAACAGAGAATTATCTGACCCCAAAGTTACCAGTGGTGAGGGGGAGAAACCCTGCCTTAGATGGTGACCTAGTTTCTGCAGCTGAGCAGCCCACCGAAGAAGGTGGGTAATGACATGTGTGCACATCTCCTAGACGGTGACTCCCGGGGTGATGGACTGTCTGTGGCCTCAGGGCCCAGCGAGTACGTTTTGGTGGTGAACGAATGAAGGACTGAACATACAAGCCAGTGGATGCGAGCATGTCAGCTGACACAGGACCGTCTGGTCAGAGGGCTGGAAGCTGTGCTGACTCGGGGAGCCTCTGCGCCCGTGGCCCAGCCTCCGCCCATTCCGATGGCTGCTGCCAGGTGGAAGCACAGGCCCAAGGTAATAGCTCGTCCGCATTTTCAAAAGAATCTGGAAATCTGGTCTTATATGGGGAAATCACCTGATTTCTAAATGTTGACTGAACTTTAAGAAGCCAAAACCAAGGGACAATAACTACATAGGCAAACCCATTAGGTCCAAACAAAACAGGTCTGCAGGCCCTGCCCTTTGTGACTTGGAATGAGTCTAAGCTCCCACAGGGCAGAGCCCAGCCCTGCCCCTTCCCAGGATCTGAGAACTAGCCTCCAGTCACACCTGAACACACCCAGGGTATGGACAAGGCAGACCAGCTCTGTGCACAGGACTGTATGCACTAGTCTGACATCCTCTTCTGCTGGCTCACTCTGTGGCTGGAAAATTCTTTGAGGCTGAAAAACACCATCTTTCGACCCAGAGGTCTCAAAAAGCAGGAAATTCCAAAGTCAAGGTTCCTTTTGCAATAATCACACATGCAGTTCCTTGGTTTGGGTTCACAGGCCTTTCCTTCTGTTTAGTTCAGGGCTTCCCATCAAGTTCCTAGGATATGAGCAGCCTGGAGAGACCGTCTCTTACAGATGGCTACAGGTGCAGATCGAAACGGCCTCTGTAAGGTTGCTTACAGGTTGCTTAGACAGTGTTCCTCAGACCTAGCATGCCCTCCACCTGGACAGTGTCTCACTCTGGTTCACACTCAGCTCAATACCTGGGCTCTTTTGGTTCATTCCGAAATTCAGTGCAAAATGTCACTGATGAAGGCTTATATGTAAGGAAGAAAAATGCTGTCGAGAACCTAGACTGTCACTGTGAAGGTCAAGACACAGAAATCCGGGAAGTCTCAAGAACGTACCAGGATATCTTGGCAGTTGGATTTTTGGATGTCAAGCTGCCTTCCCAGAAGGACAGGTGCAGAGGGAGGAGGGGACCCAGGGTGACCCCCCTGTCCCTCAGCCTGGCTCTGGTTCCAAATCGTCTTGTCACCCCACCGGCACCTCGTGCCCCTCCGTCTTTCCGGTCTCCCCAGGGCCAGAAGGCCAAATCCTCTTAAACCAGAGCCGAGCTAAGTCTTTCCCTTCTGCATAAGGTCCAGCTTCCAGCCAGTCCCAAGGCCCTCCTAACACCTCGTCCTCTCCCTAAGCTCACATTCACTGGGCATCCAGTCACTGTCCTATCCCAGGAATTATCTTTATGACTTCCCCTTCCCCTGAAAACTCCCTGAGCTGGACGATATCTTATACTTCTTCATGACTCCACATACTTGGCATGCAGCAGTCACTCAATAAACATTTTTTGCAGACTGACAGAACCATATCTTTATAGTACTATAAATTTAAGACAATGAGATCTTTTCCCTAAAAATGTTCCAGGAGATGTTCTTCTTCACCATGTCAGCCTCTGAACAAGAAGAAACAGAGCTGTCTTGGCTTGGGGAATTCTCCTCTTCAGCTATCAATCATCTAGATGCTCTTTACAGATGAGCACGCTGGTGGGAAAAGGTCCGTTTAGACCAATTTCCCTTGAACCTCTCTCTGATGACCTGTTTCTACCCAGACTCTATCTACACTGCTGGCAAACCTTTGGTGTTTCCCAAATCAGTTCTAGGGAGGTATATGAAGGTTATGGGGTCTGAGACACACACAGATCTGGGTTTTAATCTTGGTCCAATCACCTAGTAGCTATAAAATCTTGGGGAGAACTTTTCAGTATCTCTGAACCTCAGCCTCTTCACCTTTAAATGGGAATAACCTGGAGGGTTCTTGTGAAAGTCAATGAGATAATATTAATATAAAAAAAAATGTCTGACACATAGTAGTTGCTCAATAAATGGTTAGTTGTTATTATTAAAAGGAAGACGGAGAGACCAGAAGAGGAAGAAGAGGGTGGTGTAGGACTGTTTCCGAATTTTTCTTTTCTTGAGGCAGGAAATCCCCCCATCAGGGACTCCTTAAAGAGGTTGAAATTTCCTTTTACTGAATGCTGTGAGCAGAAATGCTCGTTTCTGTCAGTCTTGTATGGTTTAGAATTGGAACTGCTCTCAGGCAGCAGATGAGCAACTATGGGCAAAACTTGTTTCCTTGTGCTCCACAGATACTGTGATTTTTACAAATTGAAGTTCTCAAGACCTTAGCAGAGGAAGTCTCTGCAGATGTGATGGAAATAGTAAGAGAACTAGAGTTAGAAGTGGAGCCTGGGGATGTGACGAAATTGCTGCATCTCATGATAAAACTTGAATGGACGAGGAGCTGCTTCTTATGGATGAGCAAACACAGTGGTTCCTTGAGATGGAATCTACTCCTGGTGAAGTCACTGTGAGGACATTTAAATGATAACAAAGGATCTAGAATATTCCATAAACTTAGTTGATAAAGCAGTGGCATAGCTTGAGAGGGTTGACTCCAATTCTGAAAGAAGTTCTACTGTGGGTAAAATGCTACCAAACAGCATTGCGTGGTACAGAGAATCGTTCACAGAAGGAAGGGTGAACCCACGCAGCAGACTTAATTGTTGTCTAATGTTAACAATCACAGCCACCCCAGCCTGCAGCAGCCACCCCTCCGGTCAGCAGCCATTGACATGGAGGCAGGACCCTCCACCCGCAGAAGGATTATGACTCGCCGAAAGCTCAAATGAGGCTCGGCATTCACTAGCAATAAAGTATATTTTAATTATGGGATGTACACTGCTTTTTTGCATATCAGTCTATTGCGTACTTAATAGACTGCAGTATAACGTACACGTAACTTTCATATGCACTGGGACTGGGCACCACAAGATTCATTTGACTTGCGTGTTTGGTATGCACCTTACTGCAGTGGTCCAGAACCCAATCCCCAGCATCGCTGAGGTCTGCCTGTAGAGACTCCACAGGGAC
Organism: Phataginus tricuspis; assembly: GCA_029783875.1. Taxonomy (NCBI): domain Eukaryota; kingdom Metazoa; phylum Chordata; class Mammalia; order Pholidota; family Manidae; genus Phataginus; species Phataginus tricuspis. Next base: position 8,958,055 of record JAQQAC010015530.1, on the reverse strand, counting down.
AGCAATTTTTCACTTCTATCCAAGAACGGTTCCTGGCCCATGTTAAGCCCTCAGTAAATATCTTTATTGAACAAACCCCCTTGCAGTTCAAGGCCACACGATATGGCAAACTCATTTCTTGGACTTCTTCATCATAGCATTGCACAAGGCCTGATTCTTCTCAGATTTATGCTGCAGGAATCTCCCCGTGTTCTTTAAAAGCGGTGCTGTTGCCTCTGTGGCTAGCACAGCACCAGGGGGTTAGTCAGAAGCAGCGCTGGGAGAGCGTCTGCCATACGTACAGCCGGGCCCCAGCGTCAGCCCCGCCAGCCAGCACTGTGGCCTTGAGTCAAGCAGGTCACAGTTCTGCAGAGAGGGTGAGGGGAACCAGCTCTTAGGATTACTCTGATCCCAAGCATGACAGCAACTTCTGATTTTCTCGAACTATGATTTGAGCAAAGCTAAGCAACAATATGCTTTTCTTTCCATAATACTGGTAAAGAAGTATGAAAACCTATCCTAAAACTTGTCTGCACTTCAATTTTGGAATGCCATTCCAGGTGGTGGTGGTGGGAAGTGGGGGCAGAAAGCTGCCCAACAGTATATCTGGAATGGAAATATGCGTTATCTTGAAATGGTATCAGGCTTCCTTTTCCTTTTAAAACCACAGTTAGGAGACTATTAAGTAGAAACAACAAAAATGAATTATTCTCTCCAATGTGCTGCATTAGTGACTCAGGCCAGGCCGCAGGCAACCGGTCACAGGGAAGGAAAGCTGGTCACAGGGAAGGAAAACTGCCTGTCCGCAGGCACTCGGCGGGAACTAAACTATTCCTGGTGACAAGAGGCTCCCCTTGCCTGGAAGCCCCACTCGAGGTGGTCTTATTCCGAAGACCACAGAGCCCACCTCACTTGGAATATGCGCCCCTGGAGAAACACTAAACCAAGCTTGTGACTTCTGGTAAAGGGCAGAGGGTAACAGACAGACAGTTACGTTTTACTTGATATAGTTCTCTACTGTTTTAAATGCCTTACAAAGAGTGTGTATTATTATACAGTTTTAAAGTAAGTGTATAGCCCCCAAATAAAGCATGCCCATTGGTAATGGAGCAGCAGCAGTTTCAACAGTTTAAACTCACCCTCGCTCCCCATCTCACCCTCACGCCTCTGCACACGGCTGCCCAGGCCCTTGCTAATGATCACATCGATGGGTTTGAAAAGTACTCTGAAGTAGATCAAGGTCTTAGCTTGCTCAGCTCTCCAATGAGCAGAGTCTGTGCAGGGTTCAGGGACAGAACTCTACAGCCTACCTTCACACAGCAGCCAGAGGAACGTGCTGTTAACACAGCAGCATGTGCTCCTCTGCTCAAACCCTCTAATTGCTTCCCTGTCACTCAGGATAAAGCCAAGCCCGTACAATGGCCCTTGAGACCCCACATGGTCAGCTGCTAACTACCTCTCTAGCCTCATCCCCTACTGCTGCTCTCCCCTGAATCAGCCTGCTCTGGTCACACTGTTCCCGGAGCAGACCAGGCACACCCCCACCTCAGGGCCTTTGCACTTGCTGTTTGCCCTGACATCCCCATGGCTCACTCTCTCACTCCCTCAGGTCCCTGCTCAACTATGGTAGGAGAGGCAGTGCTATCTTTAAGCAAACGAGTGAGTGCGTTCTAAACAAGGGTGGTGGTTTGGAGTTTGTCTAAGAGAAAATGAATCAAAGGATAAAAGAAAAACCTCCATACAATTATATATACAGTGGCTCATATAAAAATATGTGTTTATATATATTTGTACATTTATAAATTAGTGGTTTCCCAGCAGGGGTTACTCTTGTGTGGATGACTGACTCTGGTGATGTTCTGTTTCTCAATCTAGAGGCTGGTTACAGTAGGTGTGGTCCATTCAGTTTGTGAAAATTCACAAAGTTACATGATACATGCACTCTTCTGAGTGTATATTTATATGTCAATAAAATACATACCCCAAACACACACTCTTTCCTCAACATTTCAGAACAGAAATTAGTATCCTGATGAAACCCAAACAACGAATTCGTTTTTCTCTATGAAAAAGACTTACCATCCCACGGCCGCACTGGTCAGGATCGTATCAAACAGCAATACTGATAAACCAGCTGTGAGCACCTGCAGAAATAATTTCGACAAAAGGTCATCTGAGCAGCAGGACTTCGGTAACCTTCTCCAGCCATTTTCACGAGCTTAGCTGGTGTTAGTTCAGGTCCCTGACATCAGCCATTTCTTCTTGTCCCCTGCATGTAGTGCTGCCTGAGCAAAGCATTTGGTGTGGAAAATGCTAAATCCTAGTCTATTTTGGAGGTGAGAATAGTCAAAGAAGCATTTAACTCTCAAGCTCTTCAACAGAGGAGGCACACAGCCAGCATTTCAGCATCTCCCTCCAGGGCAGAGACACAGTAAGAACCCTCTTTTCCGCCTTGTCTCAGCTGTGCACAAATATTCCCCAAGGGCACCTGAGCTCATTAACCTGTTCCCAGATCTTACAGATAAAATCTTAGCCATCAACCTGCCTTTGCCTGCAGCACCGTCTCCCCCCCCCCCCCCCTAGTGCCCCATCCTTCTGGCCCGGGATCCACATTCTAAGAAACCAGACGCTTCCTGGGGGAGGGAGCATTTAAATCCTTAATTAATTATTTGCAAAGAGGTAGAAGTCAAAGGAAAGGGAAGAGGTTAGCCCCACATCTCTCAGAACTAGAAACTACAGAAAAGTCTCTGTAATGGAGTGGCCGTAACAGGACTAAGACCCCCGTGGTGCCTCTAAAAGGCTGGCACAGAGTGTGCATGAACCAAATGCCCAGCTTTGCCCACACCTGGAACATCTCCTGAGGAAAGGAGGTTTTTTCCCAGAATTCTGCCTTTCAGATTGACTAACAGCTTCCACCAGGAGGTCACCTAACGACTTGCTTTCTCGCCGTGAGATGTAAGAAGCAGGCCATACTGGATGGGTCACTCAGGCTGGACACCTCAGAAATGTCAACTCCTGTCTCACTCAAGGGGATGTCATATGCTGTCTTGGGGGTCTCTTCAGGTCCCCAAGCTGGGAATAAGGCGGCAGGCATATGGTCAGAAGGAAGGGAGTATGTTTAATGCATCTCATCTTTATTCACTTACTATCTCAAAAAGAAGCCTGGAAATATAACCCAAGAAACTTCGGTATAGAATTTTGTGAGGTTTTAGAAACTTTGTAGTTTATGCATTTGAGGTCACTTTCTGTTTGCTTCTCTTCATTGAGTTTCAGCAAAAAAACTTGATAACAAGAAAGATCTGTGCTGTGTTCAGGAGTAAAAATGAGGTGGAAACCGGGTCAGAGAGACAGTTGCAAAGTAGAACCCAAAAGAAAAGGCGAAAGAGATTTTGAAAAGTGCTGAGTGGCGGGTTTTATCTTAAAGAGCATGATGCGGGGCACCTGTTCTTCCATCCCTCCCCACCCACCTTTCCGTTGTTTAACGTTTTATTCAGGATGTATACCTCTCTGGCCCTAAATGAGGTGGGCCTAAGTTCTATAGCCTTGCACGGCGATCATCTGGTTTGGAAACAAGGTTATACTAACCATGTAAGTCCATTCAGCATCTTCCCTCCTTATTTTCCTGTACGGATGAAGACGGTGTTTAGTGTGGAAGCAAACCCTGACTTGAACGCCTCTGGACCTGGAGCTTCTAGTTGGGGGTGGCCTTTGGAGACCACTGTCCTAATGAGGTCTTTTTCTCCTTGACACAAGTCTGTCATTTTCACTTTTTCCAAAAATGTGTTTCATCTGGGTTTTCCAACTCATTATCATGATCTGTTTGGGGAAATATGATTTTATCTCATTTGTGGTTGTTTTTATTACCTCCTCTTTTATTCTTACTTTTAATGTCATTTTCTCTTCCTACTTTTTCCTCCCTTGGACTTAACCAAGTTAATCTTGTTAGTACCTCTTTTGCAACTTCTTGGGCATTTCCTGGTTGTTTCCAGTGGAGACATATTTCTTGGAATTGTTGAAAGAGGCTCCATTCTGCCGACGGGTTTAGTGACGTTGGCAGCTGGGCGTAACAGTACATCTCACTAAATGCATGAAGGGCCCAACCAGTGTCTCCTAATTCTTCACCATCGTCTTCATGTCTTTTGCCCTTTTTTTACCCGCTCTTCTTGGCCTTCTTTGGTCGGCTTCAATCCTTACACCGAGGGCCTCTTCCACGGGACTTGCAGTCTGGCCTGGGAAGCCGCCCCCTCCCACATGCCCTGCAGGCCTGGGACTTGCACCTCTGCTCCTCTGTGAGCTTCTTCTGCTTTGGAGAAATCCTGTCGGCGATGAGACAAACAACTGGCCTACTTATTCCTATTAGTTGCATCTCTGCCAAGAAAAACACATCTTAAAACTTTCAAACTGGCCCTTACTTGAATATAAGGTTGGTTCAGTACCCACCCTGGCGCCTTTGCCCCCGGCTGCTTCCTGGAAATGTCTGCCCAGTCTCCTGCCTTATCTCTCAATGAGCGAATGCTCCGTGCGCCGATACACTCAGGGAAATGCCACAACTAGGTTTGTTTTATTTCTGTAGAGATAATAGCTGTCTGTACTACAGGCTGTTGTGGAGTTAATGGGCCACTTTCTAATCAACTCAGAAGGAACCATCAGACTTCTCCCCTTTCTTTTACTTTCATCACCAGCCCTAGCAGTCAGCAACCTTTTGGAGGCATTTTCTCTCTCACACACAGTCACCCAAGTTCTACCACTTCACAAAAGTCACTGCACAGGGAGGGATGAGCGGCCACTGACACGCCTCGCCGAGGGGCAGACACTGGGCAGCGGGCCCGCCCACTCACCCACTACGTGTCTCGCACCCACACGTCAGCCTCATCACGTGTGAGGTTCACATTCACGCCTCAGCAAAGCACCAGATTTCTATATGCCACAGGCCGCCAGGGCTGCTCAAGAACACTTGAAAGTGTGAATGATTCACCTCCTTGTGCTAAGAGTCCACTCCACCTCAAAGGCCACCGAGGAACAAGCCAAGCCAGGAGTGGCTGAGTGCGCAGGTCCGGGCACAGGGTGTCCCACGTGCAGTCACCCAGGCGCAGAATGCAAGAGGTGGAAGGGATTCCCGAGATCACAGGTGGGAGACCCTGACCCAGGGATGGTATGTGGCTTGTTTGGGAACCTGGGGACTTTACAACAGTGAGGAAAACCAAGGCCCTGAGCCTTCCTTCCGGCCAGAAACTCAAGAAAGGGCCTGCCTGGGCTCCATACAACGTTTTTTTAAAAAAAGAAGCCACTGAAAGCAGGGACTTGAACAGATATTTGCAAACCCATGTTGACAGCAGTATTACTCACCATAGCCAGAATTTAGAAGGAACCCAAGTGCCCACTGATGAATGAATGTATAAGCAGATGTGGTATATCCATTCCATGGAATATTATCCAGCCTTAGAAAGGAAGGAAATTCTGATATACCCTACGCCATGGATGGCCCCTGAAGATGTTATGCTAAGTGAAATGAGCCAGTCACAGAAGGACAAATAATATATGTCTCACTTCTATGAGGTACCTAGAGTAGTCAGACTCATAGTCAAACTTATAGCAAAACGGAGGGTTTCAGGGCTACGACGGGACAGGGAGTTAGTGTTCATGGGAACAGAGTTTCAGTTTGGTATGATGAAAAAGTTCTAGAGCTGACTATCAGTAAAATCATAAACTTTTCTAGAAAAAATCTTTAAAGTGGCTAAAATCTGCTCACAGAAAAAGACTTCAAATTAGTCTTAGGACTTGCCATGCAAGAGACACAAGTAGCAGTCGCTACTATCAAGCGTTGTTCTTGTTTTCAAGAAGCAATTTTATAACACATAATTGTCGCCAAGGAAGAGAGTCCTGTTGTCTGAGGAATGTCTCGTTTGCACACGCAGAGCTGAGTAATACACACCAGGACTGCCGCAGACGGATGGTGCCAACAGCAGAGCTCAGCGCCGTGAGCTCCCGGGCCTCGTCAACGGATGTCACAAAGTCTGCGTTACTGAAACAGCTTTTGGTGTTTAAAGCAGCTCAGGTTTGTTTTTTATTTATTTATTTATTTATTTTTCCTGATTCTTTTTTTTTTTTTTTACTGTTAAATTTTTTTTAAATAATTTATTTTGGTATCAATCTACAATTACATGTGCAATATTATGGTTATTAAACTACCCCCTTCCCACCAACCCCATTACAGTCACTGTCCATCACCGTAGTGAGATGCTATAGAATCACTACTTCTCTTCTCTGAGTTGTACAGCCCTCCCCAAGTCCCCCCAATATTACATCTGCTAATCGTAATGCCCCCTTTTCCCCCCTTATCCCTCCCTTCCCACCCATCTTCCCCAGTCCCTTTCCCTTTGGTAACTATTAGTCCGTTCTTGGGTTCTGTGAGTCTGCTGCTGTTTTGTTCCTTCAGTTTTTCTCTTTGTTCTTATGCTCCACATATGAGTGATATCATTTGATACTTGTCTTTTTCGGCTTGGCTTATTTCACTGAGCATAATACCCTCTAGCTCCGTCCATGTTGTTGCAAATGGTAGGATTTGTTTTCTTCTTATGGCTGAATAATATTCCATTGTGTATATGTACCACATCTTCTTTATCCATTCATCTGCTGATGGACACTTAGGTTGCTTCCATTTCTTGGCTACTGTAAATAGTGCTGCAATAAACATAGGGGTGCATATGTCTTTTTGAAACTGGGCTGCTGCATTCTTAGGGTAAATTCCTAGGAGTGGGATTCCTGGGTCAAATGGTATTTCTATTTTGAGTTTTTTGAGGAACCTCCATACTGCTTTCCACAATGGTTGAACTAATTTGCATTCCCACCAGCAATGTAGGAGGGTTCCCTTTTCTCCACATCCTCGCCAACATTTGTTGTTGTTTGTGTTTTGGATGTTGGTCATCCTCACTGGTGTGAGGTGATATCTCATTGTGGTTTTAATCTGCATTTCTCTGATGATTAGCGATGTGGAGCATCTTTTCATTGCCTGTTGGCCATCTGAATTTCTTCTTTAGACAAGTATCTATTCATGTCCTCTGTCCATTTCTTAATTGGATTATTTGCTTTTTGTTTGTTAAGGTGTGTGAGTTCTTTATATATTTTGGATGTCAACCCCTTATTGGATATATCATTTATGAATATATTCTCCCATACTGTAGGATGTCTTTTTGTCCTATTGATGGTGTCCTTTGCTGTACAGAAGCTTTTCAGCTTGATATAGTCCCACTTGTTCATTTTTGCTTTTGTTTCCCTTGCCCGGGGAGATATGTTCATGAAGAAGTCACTCAGGTTTATGTCCAAGAGATTTTTGCCTATGTTTTTTTCTAAGAGTTTTATGGTTTCATGACTCACATTCAGGTCTTTGATCCACCTTGGGTTTGCCTTTGTGTATGGGGTTAGACAGTAGTCCAGTTTCATTCTCTTACATGTAGCTGTCCAGTTTTTCCAACACCAGCTGCTGAAGAGGCTGTCATCTCCCCATTGTATATCCAGGGCTCCTTTGTCAAATATTAATTGACTGTAGGTGTTTGGGTTAATGTTTGGATTTTCTATTCTGTTCCACTGGTCTGTGGGTCTGTTTTTGATACCAATTTGTCTTGATTACTGTGGCTTTGTAGTAGAGCTTGAAGTCAGGGAGCGTAATTCCCCCTGTTTGATTCCTCCTTCTCAGGATTGCTTTGGCTATTCGGGGTCTTTTCTGGTTCCATATGAATTTTAGAATTATTTGTTCCAGTTCATTGAAGAAAGCTGTTGGTAGTTTGATAGGGATTGCATTGAATCTGTAGATTGCTTTAGGTAGTATAGCCATTTTGACAATATTTATTCTTCCTAGCCAAGAGCATGAGATGCATTTCCATTTGTTAGTGTCCTCTTTAATTTGTCTTAGGAGTGTCTTATAGTTTTCAGAGTACAAGTCTTTTACTTCCTTCATTAGGTTTATTCCTAGGTATTTTATTCTTTTTCATGCAATTGTGAATGGAATTGTTTTTCTGATTTCTCTTTCTGTTAGTTCATCATTAGTGTATAGAAAAGCAACAGATTTCTGTGTGTTAATTTTGTATTCTGCAACTTTGCTGAATTCAGATATTAGTTCTAGTAGTTTTTGGGTGGAGTCTTTAGGGTATTTTATGTACAATATCATGTCATCTGCAAATAGTGACAATTTGACTTCTTCTTTACCAATCTGGATGCCTTGTATTTCTTTATTTTGTCTGATTGCTGTGGCTAGGACCTCCAGTACTATGTTGAATAACAGTGGAGGGAGTGGGCATCTGTGTCTTGTTCCCGATCTTTGATGAAAAGCTTTCAGCTTCTCGCTGTTAGGTATGATGTTAGCTGTGGGTTTGTCCTATATGGCCTTTATGATGTTGAGTATTTGCCGTCTATACCCATTTTGTTGAGAGTTTTAATCATGAATGGATGCTGAATTTTGTCAAATGCTTTTTCAGCATCTATGGAGATGATCATGTGGTTTTTGTTCTTCTTTTTGTTGATGTGGTGGATGATGTTGATGGATTTTCCAATGTTGTACCATCCTTGCATCCCTGGGATGAATCCCACTTGATCATGGTGTATGATCCTCTTGATGTATTTTTGAATTCGGTTTGCTAGTATTTTGTTGAGTATTTTTGCATCTACGTTCATCAGGGATATTGGTCTGTAATTTTCTTTTTTGGTGAGGTCTTTGCCCGGTTTTGGTATTAGAGTGATGCTGGCTTCATAGATTGAGTTTGGGAGTATTCCCTCCTCTTCTATTTTTTAATCAGGTTTGATTTTTAAACATTCACTCCTATCTGAAGACAAATGCTCTGATTAAGGAAAATAAAGGGGAGTGGTTCTAGAGGGATCCTGCCAGACAGTCGTGTATTCAAGGGAGAATCAGATTCAGGTGTGTTGTTTGTTATTGTTTTGTTGTTCTTTAAATACACATGATGAAGAAAAAAGTGACTGACCACAGCCTTCAGACAGAGTGCTTCACTGCAGGGACCTCAGTCACAGACAGGCACCTCCCGCGTGGACTAGTTGTTTTTCAAACACAGTTTCATACCATCATCTTTCCTTTGCTCACCAGACTCTTTCTGCCTGGAATAATTTCACAGGCTTCCTCACACAATTCCTGTTCACCTTTTCCAAATCCATTTCTGGAAAACTTTTCCTGAACCTGGCCCCATCCACACATCTGGGTGCACGAGGCGCCTCTTCTAGCGGCTTCCATAGCCCCTTCCACTGCACGTGCCAAACTACCAAAGTGTGTGGTGCCCTCAACCAGCATGTGTGCCATTCATCTTTCTGTTCAAGACCTGGCAACACAGACCCACATATTCTAAGTGCCTGGTACATTTTATGGAAATGTACACAATATTGGTCACAAAATTGTGTATTTTTCAAGCACTTTTCACATATTAGTTGAAACCCAGACTTGAGACCCACAGGGAAACTCTGCTCCTCGTCTCTGTCTCTTTGATCCATTACCTCCATGGGGCTAGAAAGAGCTCCACAGAGAGGATCTGAGTCTGGCTCTCTCTGGTTCCAAGTCCAAAACTGTTGGGAGAGATTCTAATTGGCTCCTGAACCAATAGACTGTGTGGCCTGAGAGGCAGAGTAATGTAAGAACATGGAAGCTCTCTCTTGAACTTCATAGTTGAATGGAGGAAAGAACATTTCCCTGGAGGAAGGTAGAAAAAATGCTGGGCAGATGGAACAACAGATGTTTTCTATACCCTTGCATCAATATCACCTAGGAGCTTGCAGGAAATGCAGACTCTCAGGCCCCACCCCAGACCTACTGAATCTATGACAGGTGATATGAATGCACGTTACCTAAATAGTGAGGAGTTCTGCTCTACTTCCACCTACAGTATTGCCTCAAGAACTACTCTATCTGGTTGGTATGTGGCTTCTCAGCACATCACCAAGAAAGGGCAGACTCTAGCTCTCTCCCAGGCCACAGAGCTCGAGGCATATGCCACACGGTCCTGGAGTCCAGCTGTGTCACAGACTCACATATGAATATTACTAACATGGCCCTTCTTTTAGGTTAATAAATAAACCTAATAAATATTTATAATCTGAGCTTTTCTCCTAGGACACAAGGAACTATTCTAAGTCCACCAGACAGAAACCATAGCCAAGCCTGAGAACCTATTTGGAGTTTAAAAAATATTCAATTAACCCTTACTACCTTATTATCAATCACACAATTTATCACCATGATCAGTGTAATTATTAATGATAGATAACTCATGCTAAACTCTGGCTGTGGCTATTAATGGTATTTGGTATCATCTCATTGAAATATACAATAAGCCATTCATTTTGTTAGGTATCAGAAAAACAACATTTACCAAAAGTACAATGGGACTGAGAACATAGATGAGGAACAAAAAGAGATTAGCATCATGTGAAGGAAGGATTCATTTTAAATCCCTGGGCTTAAAAGGGTGACTTTTAACAAACCCCTAAATTTAACAGAAAAAGAAATAATAGAACAAAATTAGAAAAAAAAGTGACATGAATATCTAGTACATGGAAGGTAAGGGAAGAAAGTAAGAAATATTTAAAAGAGGGGGAAAAAAACCCCAGACATCAGGCTCTGCAGTGCACAGGTATGAGCTCATGTGCTCCTCCCAACATCCTGCAGAGGGAGGTGCTTAGTCACATCTCAGAGAGGAAGAAATGAAGGTCCTAGAGGTGAAATATCTTGCTCAAAGCACACAGTCACAACAAGGGGAGCACTGGGACTAAAACCCAGATCCCTGATTCCTGTACCCGCCCTGCTTTCCCAACTCCAAGCGAACCCTCAGTGGTGGCTTAGCTTAACCCTGAGATGTCAACTTGAGTCAGGAGTTCTCAACCTTGGCTGCCCATCAGAATCTCCTGAGGAGTTAAGAACAAGCAAACTAAAGTCCTCTACCCTGTCAATCAAATTGGAGTATCTCATGAGGCCACAGGTATCAGCAATTTTTAGACGCCCTAGTAAAGCACATATGAAGGAAGGCTGAATCCTTAATTACTGATGCATTATTAGTTTGAGTCAAAGTGTCCAGACAACTGCCGAAACTCACAGAACCAATTTATAACGCTGATGAACAGGCCAGAACCTGGTAAACGAGACACCATCCTTACTCTCCCGATCATCACCACCGTCACCACAGGCATCACTTATTGCCCCGTTTTACATTCTCACCAGCAGTGTATCTTGGTTCCAATTTATTCACATCCTTGTTCTAATTTGTCTTTTTTACTACAGCCATCCTAGTGGGCGTGAAATTATATTTCATTGTGGTTTTGATTTTTGTTTCCCTAACAGTCAGTGAGGTTGAGCATCTTTTCATAGGTTTATTGGCCATTTGTTTATCTTCTTTGGAGAACTGTCTATTCAGCTTCTTTGCCCATTTTAAAATTGAGTTATCTGTCCTTTTACTATTGAGTTATAAGAGTTTTTATATATTCTAGATACAAGTCCCTTATCAGATATATGGTTTGTCTGTGGGTTGTCTTTTCACTTTCTTAATGGTGTCCTTTGAGCACAAAAGTTTGTAATTTTGATGAAGTCCAATTTATCTAGTTTTCCTTTTGTTGCTTGTGCCTTTAGTATGGTGGCCACATTTTAAGTAGCAAGGAACTCTATCACTATTCCATCCAACACCTTAACTAACACTGTACATGTATCGTACTGTTTTAGCATAGTTCCCTTTTTATCAAGCAACTCATTCATTCTATTGTCAAACATTTATATTCTACTTTAGAACAGAATCTTTCTATCCAAATGTGTACTTGATATATAGTGAGCTGCCATTGTGATTTTAGGAAAGAAGCCAGTATCATGCTATGTGAAATAAATCCAAGGTTTACTGATTCAACAGAAATCTGAGGATTAGATCAAATAAACATACATTTAATGAAAGAGTTTAGAAAAACCTCATGTAGTAAATTTTCAGATAGATTCATAGTAATTTTGAAGAGATTGGTGACCAGTTCTTTTAAGTAGGAATAAAGGAATGGAGTACTGATACCTAATTTTTCCCCTAAATTTCAGCATTTTAAAGATGTCATTCCATTGTCAGTTGGTATTCATAGTGGCAATTGAAATGTCAGTTATTCCTTTAATTTAAGGTAATGTCTTTTTTCTCTGATTTTAAGATTTTCCTCTTAATCTTTGGTTTTCAACAGTTTGACTAGGATAACCTAATATGGTTTTCTTTGTATTTTTTGTTTGGGGTTTGATAAGCTTCTTGAAGCTGGGGTTAATGTCTTTCAGCAGTTTTGGAAATTCTCAGTCATGATTTCTTCAATTATTGCTTCTGCCCAATCTCTCTCCTTAGCTTCTGGAACTCCAATTATACATATATTAGACTTTTTAATTTCTCCCATGATTCTTATTCTTTGTTCTGTTCTTTCTATTCTTTTTACCTCTTTACTAATGCTTCACTAATCCTGCTACAATACTGTGTCCAGCTTGCCCTTAGACCCACCCAATAAGTATCAAATTCACATAAATTCAGTTTAATAACTATTTGATTATTTTTTAAAATTCCAATTTTGCATTGAAATTACCCCATAATTTAATTAAACTTTTCCTCTATTTTTAAAAACATATTATTCATAGTCATTTTTAAGTTTATCACTAGAGCTAACATCTGGATCATTTGGAGTTCTGCTCCCATTATTTTTTCCAGTTGATCATCAGTCACATTTTCCTGCCTCTTCACATATCTATAACTTTGTATGTTGGACACTGTATATAAAATAACGGCAGAGGCTCCGGATGAGAGCTTATACCCAGAAGTGTTGTGGTTTTCCTCTAATAATGGGCTCAATCCAAATTGATTGAGTGAATCAGAAACGGGCTGCAGCTCTTGTCAGACTCAGTCCACTATTTTATCTAGTCCTTCAGTTTTCTAGACTCTTTCATTAAATGTATGTTTATTTGATCTAATCCTCAGATTTCTGTTGAATCAGTAAACCTTGGGTTTATTTCACATAGCATGATACTGGCTTCTTTCCTAAAGTCACAATGGCGGCTCACTATATATCAAGTAAAGCAGTACACATTTGGATAGAAAGATTCTGTTCTAAAGTAGAATATAAATGTTTGACAATAGAATGAATGAGTTGCTTAATAAAAAGGCAACTATGCTAAAACAGTATGATACATGTACAGTGTTAGTTAAGGTGTTGGATGGAATAGTGATAGAGTTCCTTGCTACTTAAAATGTGGCCACAATACTAAAGGCACAAGCAACAAAAGGAAAACTAGATAAATTGGACTTGGGTTTAAGAGGTTGCTGGATCTCTTGTCTCCTCATCCCTGGAAGTTCTGCTTTCAGAAATTTTGACCTTCACTTTTTAGCTTCCCATCCATCACATAAGTTCAAAATCTGACAACTGTCTTTAGGGGAAGACTCCTTGTATATTTGCTATAGGCCCCTCCTTCTAGTAGGATTTTGTCTCCTAAGCACCCTAGATTAGAAGAGTTTTCACTTTGCCTTTCTGGGCCAGACTGAAGCCTCCTGAACTGCTCCAGAACCAGCAGATGTCTCATGGTAAGACTGGACTTGCCTTTGGGGCTTCTCTAATTTCCCGTCAAGCCAGTTCCACATGACTGCCAAAAGCTCTGCTGGTTTCTCTTTCCTATAGAATATTTCCTCGTCTTGGACCAAGCCAGATCCTTAGCCCACACCAGATATCCTCCCTCTCTCCCCACTTCCATGAAGGAAATAACCTGTGTTACTCAGTATACCCAGAAAGGGGTTTTCCTTCTCTGGAAATTTAATTTAGTTCTCATTGCTTTCACAGATCTATCTCTGACTTCTTTAAAACTATACATTTTTGTAATTTACTTGTTTCTCCTCCTAATTGTTTCAGTTGAATGTTGGCTTGTCACAATCTACAACATTCTACTCTGAAGTCAAATGTTTCCTTTTATATAACATTAGAAAGCTAAGACTGGGAGAGATAATAACCCACTGGTTTTCAAACCAGGCTTGGCTGACCACCATTTCCCTGGATGTCATGGTGAGCCAAGGTGGGTAGACTTTGTTTGATTTTTTTCTGGACGTCTTCCTGATCAATGCCAATCTTATTAACTCATCATTGCAATTTTAATTAGCTTTTTAAGAAATCATGGACTAAGATCTTGTAGTACCAGCCTGGGGCAATAAGACAAGGGCACAGTCTCTTTCTCTTCAGACACAGACTTTCAGATTTGATGCAACTGACGGTGATTAGTAAAGCATGCTGGAGGTCAGAGGAATATTCAGTTTCTTCCCTTCCTTATTCTCTCTGCCCAAGGGAGAGGAAACTCTTCTGCTTCCTATCCTTTCATCCCCTTCCAAGTTCACTCCGACAGGAAGAATTATTCATCCGATTTTACATTTATGGAGAATCATTACACTAGTTAGTGGGATTCTAATGCTTTAAAGGCAAGAATCCAGATTCCACACTTCTTTCTTTCTCCTTGTGGATTCTTGCAATAAAATTCTCTGGACTTGTCTCCCTCTGTTGAGGGTGGTAGTGGAGGATGGGAAGGAAAGCCATGCCTCCTACAAGGAGCAGAAAGCCTTAAGTTTCTAAACCAAGATTGAGCTTTTCACCTCGACTTTCTTTCCTATTTGCCCACTATTCCTTGTCCATATGTTCCTTGCCTACTACTCCTTAGTCTTGGGAGGAGAAGTGGAGAGTAGAGTTCAAGTACCAAAACTCTCAACTATGCATTAAAAACATATGTGGGGAGTCTAGTAACCATAATGTTGCACATGTAATTGTAGATTAATGATACCAAAATTAAAAAAAATCCTTGCATGTTTAATCTCAAAAAAAAAACCCCATGCTATGTACTAAAAAGACCTGTGTGTCTTCCTCAAAAAAACTAAAAATAGAAATACCATTTAATTCAGTAATTCCACTTCTAGGAATTTACCTGAAGAAAACAAAATCTCTGATTCAAAAAGATATATGCACCCCTATGATTATCACTGCACTATTTGCAATAGCCAAGAAGTGGAAGCAGCCTAAATGTCCATCCATGAGTAAAGAAAAAGTGGTACATATATACAATGGAATATTATTCAGCCATAAAAAAAAGAAAAGAAATCCTGCCATTTGCAACAACATGGATAGATCTAGAGGGTATTATGTTCAATGAAATAAGCCAGGCAGAGAAGAACAAATACCGTATGATTTCACTTATTTGTGGAATATAAAAACAAAGAAAAACAGGACAAAACAGCGATAGACTCATAGACACTGAGAAATGACTAGTGGTTACCAAGGGGGAGGGGTTGAGGCAAGTGGTGGGGGAAGAGTGAGGGGGATGAAGGGGCACAATAATTCTCAATCGCAATATAAGCTGATCACGGGATGGTGGTACAGCATGGAGAATACAGCCAATGATTCTGTGACATCTTTCTACACTGATAGATAGTAACCTCACTAGAGGGGGTGAGGATTTAATAATATGGGTAACTGTTGAACCACTGTGTTGTACATTTGAAACCAATATAGGCATATATGTCAATGACACTTCAATTAAAAAAAAAGACCTCAGCGTCTTTTCAACCATCTGACACTGGTCCTTTGGTTATAACTTCAGAAGTATGCGGAACTTTGAACCTTTTCTCTTGAACTTGCGATCTTCCTGCACAGCCGTGCAGAAGGTGCTGCTTTTTCCCAGGCTCAGTGTCACACTTTCCTCCTTAGTACTCACATTTCTCGGGGACATATTAATATCATGTCAACTGAAGTGGTGTTGCCTGGTACCTTAAAGGGCTTCTTCCCTCTTTTCTATCTCTGTGGGCATTCCACTTCAGCTCATCCTAAAACACCTGATTTGACTGTTTGATTTTCCATAATATACTATAATTTTCGTTAAAGCCTCTATAAACTTGCCCAGTATTGCTTCTTTGCCAAGTAATGTTAAGAACAAGACAATGTACATATACTTAGAATATCAGTTGTTGAAGATGAATGGAGAATTCGAGACTACCATAATTTTCCCTCAAACTCAGTACAGCCTGGTGTGCAGCCAGTAGATTCTTCATTCTAGTGCTTTTTCTTAACTTGTTCCGTTTCATTTTGTTCGGTAAATGGACTCACCTACCGATACTTACTTTTATAATGGTGGGTTTCGGCCAAGGTTATTTTTCACATTTTTGTCTTGCTGTCTTATAACT
Organism: Phataginus tricuspis; assembly: GCA_029783875.1. Classification (NCBI taxonomy): domain Eukaryota; kingdom Metazoa; phylum Chordata; class Mammalia; order Pholidota; family Manidae; genus Phataginus; species Phataginus tricuspis. Next base: position 8,941,880 of record JAQQAC010015530.1, on the reverse strand, counting down.
CTCCCAAACTAAGCAGTACTCTGTGCTTCTGGAAAGGAAGGGTGTGTAGCTAAGGTGTTTTAATTTTCTAAGTGTTTTGATTCACTCAAAGGATAGATATAATCCCTGCAGTCTATTTTTAGAAATGAAATGAATTTAAGCTCAAGGGAGCTTTAAGTCAAAGCACCATAATTATACTAACTCCAAGGTCATGAGGACTTTTTTCATTTCCTTTTGATATAACAATAACTTCAATTCACACTATTGTTATACTTAGTGATAATGGAAATGAAAGAATAGATTTGCCAAAAGATATACGTCAAGACCTCCTTGCAATGTTTACAGAGAGGAAATGTGGTGCCCATTTGGTAAAAACCCTTTTGCTACTTTTAACCCACCTGCTTCCTTAACTCCAACAATTCCTGAAGAAATAACAGTTGGGAGAAGTGAGCCCATGATGTCAAGGGCTGTACCCAGGTCTGGTCACAGTTTTACATGAACAGAGAGTGAGATCTCCTTAGAATTGTACAAAGCTTGCACAAGACTCACTCTACCATCTCAATTCCACTTGAGGGATTTACACAAACCATGAAGACTTTCTGCCCCTTGCCACATAACTCTTGACATTCTGAAAAATGTCAGTGGGTCACCTGTGAACTCTTCTTCTATAGACTAAATTGTGGCCCCACCCCCAATTCATATGTTGAAGCCTTAACTCCAGTGTGATGGCATTTGGAGATGGAGCCTTTGGAAGGCAATCAGGGTTATATGAAGTCATGGGTGGGGTCCTAACGACGGGATTAGTGACCTTGTAAGAAGAGATCAGAGAGCTCCCCGTCTCCCTCCCTCTCTCGCTCCCTCCCTCCCTCTGCCATGTGAGGACACAGCGAGAAGGCAGCCATTGTCAACCCAAGGAGAGAGCTCCCACCAGACACTGGCCCTGCTGGCACCTTGACTGTGGGCTCTAGCCTCCAGAACTGCAAGAAATAAATGCCTGTTGTTTAAGCCACCCAGTCTATGGTATGTTGTTATGGCACCATGAACTAAGATATTATTCCTTGCTTTTTTGGAAAGCAAATTAAAATTAAGAAAACAATGACTAACTGTTTCAGAAGAAGCTGCCACTGAATTAGAAATGAAAATGGAAGAGGTTTTTGAGTCACTGGTGGAACAAAGCTGAGGCCAAATCAATGTCCACTGAGCGCCTCGCTAGCCACTAGGGAGGTAAAATGGAAAGGCCAGAGCTGCCCTCACGGCACACGATTCCAGGCTCACCACTTCTACAGGTTATCAAGCATATGATTTCAACATATGATAAGTGCTAAGATTATGGGTATACTCTGAATGCAGTGGGAACGAGCCCACAGAGATGATGTCTGTGCTGATCTTGAAGGACGAATAAGAATTACCCGGTGAGGGAAGCTGGGAAAGGCTTTCTACCCAGAAGGAACAGTGTGAATATGATCAGAAAACTCTGAAGTCACTGGGTATGAACTGAAGTGCAAAGTATGAGGTGGGTAGTGGCCACCACTAAAGCCAAAGGAAACCCAGTGAGAGAGAAAAAACCAATAGCAAGGCACCAAGAAAACCCCATGGAGCGTCCTACTTACTCAAAGATGGGCAGCTGGCTCCCGGATGGCTGGGCCCGTCCCTTTATCAGCATGCCAAAGGTAATCTGGACTCGGACTTCAAAAGGGCTGCCCATCTCCTGCCCGTACGTGCTCTTGCCCGTGTCTGAGGGAGGGCCGTGGGCACAGTCTGGGCACCTGGCCACTCCCTTGCTGCGCCACCATCCCCGAGGAGCCTCACGCAGGCTTCCCCAGTCTGGATTTCAGTCTCCCCTCCATAAACAAAGGAACTATCCACAAAGTATTTCTCAGGGACTGAATTTTATTCTTTTACTTAAAATTTTTTGGAAGAAGATGGAGGGAATTTCATTCATTCCCTGACTTGTTCCAGTGAGAATTTTCAAGAAGCTTAAAAAGACAGTTGTTACAGACAAAATCAGAAGTAGATAAGAGATGAAGAAAAGGAGAAAACAAGAACAGGGAGGCAGAGATGAGGCAGAGAATGATTGCCCTGAGTCCACACCAGAGTCGCCCACCTATGCTGTGGTGAGAGGGCTGCAGAGGCAGGACAGAGCGGGGTCGCCTGCTTGCTGGCAGCCAAAGGCGGGCTGGCACACGAGGGATCACACTCCGGGTGCCTCTAAGATACAAGCAAACCCACAGCCTGGGAACACCCATTTAGTGTTAGTCTGTCTCCTAACTTTTAAAATGAAAACAGACATGTACAGGTACAGACATTCAAATTTTTGTTTTTAAAAAGCAGAGAGCAGTTAACTTAGGAAACCTGTCAATGGCCAAGAAACGAAATGCCTTGCCTCCATCCAATTTACAAGGTACACTCCTTATAAAACTTAGAAAGCTAAAAATAGAGAAATCTGGACTGTGTGTGGTCTTCACCTCGTCCCGTGACAGGAACCAGAGAGTCTGAGCACAGCCTGCTTGCTGGTTGGCCCAGCCCCGCTCTGGGTGCAGCCAGGAGCCCACCAAGTGTCCTCCGTCATCAGGTGCTCATCCGTGCCGTATTTCATTGAAGAGACGGGAAAGCCTGTGGGCCCAGGCACATGCAAACATGCAGCAAGCATAGGTTTCATCCCCTGGCAGTACCCTGAAGAAACTCACTTTATTCTCCTATGCACTACGAATCTGCTGAAAGCCTTATTGTGTCTCGGCGCCAGTTATGCACCTGGGTGTATCACATGCTCCAGCTGGTCATCTCCTGAGCCACGTGATGCCAAGACTCCGGCTGTGTGGTCCCACCACAGAACTCGCATCCAGAGAGCGCTTCTGCCTGCCTTTGGGGGAATCCTCAGTACTTCCAACACCACCATCTGCAGTACCAGCCCTCTGTGCTAGTGACCTCAGAGGTCACATGCCTTTTAACTTGGAAGGTCACCTTATCTGGGACCCTGTTCTCCCTCCTAATGAGACCCCCTCATTGCTACTTCTGTCTTCTTTCTTTCAGATACAGGTTTCTAGCAAAAAATCAACAATTTCCAGTTCAAAACTCTCATACCCAGGTTTGGGGGGCATATTGCAACCTATTTTATTTTTCAAATGTCATTTTTAAATAGGTAATACAATCATGATTCCCAAACCAAAAACTGTAAAAATAGGCACAGTGAAGCATCTCTCTCCCTGCCCACCTGGTCCCCATCTATTCAGTTCTTACTTCCTACCAAAGACCACCAAGTCTCTTATGTATTAGATTTTCTTTATGCGTAAGTGAATATGAATACAGATTATGTTTTTTCTTTTTTTTTTTACACAAAAGCTAGTATGGTATATATACAAGTTTTACTCCTTGCCTTTTTCACTTAGTAATATGATTAGATGTCATTCCCTTGCCAGACATACAGAGCATCACTGATTTTTTTTTTTCACTATCCCACTGGCCCGATGGCGCCCAGCCCCCTACTGATGAAGTGGGACGGCTCTCTGCCTTTTGCTCCTATAAGCAATGCTGGTTAATAACCCTGTACACCTGCCATTTTAGACTGGAGGAAACCTACCTAAAGGGTAAGTTCTTAGAAGAGGAAGTAGTGAGTCAAAGAGTAAACACATCTGGAAATGTAGTGAGGACTGCCAAGCAGCCCTCCACTGGGTGGAGACAACTGACATCTCCACCAGTAAGAACAGAGTGCCTGCTCTCTCCAGGCCTTGTCAACCAGATACACCGGCTTTTCAATCTCCGAATCACCCCTCCAGACAGTGCAAATGCAGCCAGGCTGGAGGTGGCTGGGGGCTGGCCGCTGGATGCCCAAAGAGCAAGGCCAGAAACAGTGAGAAGTCTTCGTGGACCTGGGGGCAGCTCTCCCACGCGGGCTCAGGGCGCTGGGAGGACCACATACCCTCCAAGCTCCACAGAAGCAGGGCTGTGACCGAATCACTACTCAGACCCCAGAGGGCCCAGAACCTGCACGTGCTCAACAAATGTCTGCTGAGCGAATACATGAACCCAGATGGCCAACGTGGCCCAGCAAGGAGGCCGGAGCTGCTCCCCCTCACCCAGTACAAGGCGAGAAAGCAAATGCGTGAGACCCAGAGATGCGGCTCCCTGAGGTTCTGGGAAATGTACTCCTGAGATAGGAGGGGGAAGCATTCCGCTGATGGGTGTGTTTGGGGACATATGGAACATCACCTCCTCTCTTGTGTGTTTGGACAGGACTGAGGGAAAGTGGTTAGAAAGGAGAGTGTTCATTCATCTGTTCCAGCAAAGACACCGCAGACAGTTCCTGTTGCATTGACCTTAAAGTTTGCTCAGACATTCAGTGCGTCTTCTTCCCCTTTCCAGTTTCAGTCAAGAAATATCAGTTCCAGCAAGGAGTTAAATGGAGATGCAAAAATGAGAGGCTAGCCTGTACGCTGACCTCCTCAGGGCCACCATCAGCCATCTGCTGATCTTTTCAGAACGTGAGGCTGGGTCAACCTGTGGGGTCCGGGAGCCCGCAGAGTGGTTACAGAGGTAGACCACTACAATACCTGCTTTTAAGTACAGGACTTTTGAGTCACACCACTGAAAACACTCACTGGGTTAACTCTGGTCTGCTCAGTATCCTGGCCAGGAGCTCCGTCATCTGCTGCGTGGAAAGCCAGGGTTTGCCCTGCAGTCACCACCGCAAGCTGTCACAGCTCCCCAGGACTTTGTGGCATAGTTATGAAATCAGAACTCATCCCTGAGAGCGGGATTTAACCGCTAGAATGCGGGTATGTAGGCATTCTACAGCCGCTAGAGGGAAGACCCAGCCTCCTTGGCCAGCTTAACTGGGGAGACTTCTGAGTTCACCACAAAGGCAGCTCCTGGGAGCGGGGCTGGCAGGGCCCCAAGGCAGTGGCTCTGAAGGAACTACTGGGCGGCCTGCACGCGAAGGCAGGGAGCTGGCAAAGAGGCTCAGGCCACAGGCCGCTTTCCTTCTCTTGTTCTTTCCTTTGTCAAGGGCCCATCATGGGCCAGGCACCGCGTGAGATGCCCACGCCCCCGGGAAACCTGCTGCCCCCCACAGTCCCAGGCCTCAGGCCCCTCTCAGGCCAGGCGGGCTCTGGGGACTGGTCAGGCCTGGTGTGGGATGCCCTGAGCGAGTCGGTCACCACAGGGCCTGTTTCCTCATGCACCCCAAGCAGGGGCAAACATTCCCCATAATGTTACATAAAAATCAACAGGCAGAGAATGAGCCCATGTCTGTAAACACAGACTTAAAAACCCAGTTGCGTGAAGCCCCAGAGCATACCCTGAAATGTCCACAGTGCTGGGATCACATAAGCGTTTTCTTCTTATTTAACTTAACTTTCTACAATTTCTATAATAAGCCTTTTGGATTGTTTTTAATGAAGGGAGTTGGACTAAGTGGTTTCTAAGGTTTTTCTCCAGAGGTGTCATGGATCAAATTCAAGTCACACATTAAGGAAAAAGCCGTTTTCTTCAGTCATGGAGAAAACACCCTACAGGTGAACACCCACCAGGCAAGTCAAGACCTAACCTAAGAACGGTGCCCTTGGCATTCCCGCAGCCCAGGGGGCCCCGCCTGGACGCAGCCACCCTGCTGGCCGTCGCGGGTGCTCCTGAGGTGGGACCGACAGCAGGGGGGCTGCTCTGCGGGCAGCGGGTGAGTTCCCTTCCTGGCCTCTGCTCCCCATCAGTCTTTTTTAAAAAAGCGAAGTACAGTTGATATACAATATTGTATTGGTTTCAAGTACCCAACACAATGATTCAACAGTTACACCCATTATTAAATCATCACCCCGATTAGTGCGGTTCCTGTCAACACAGACGATGTCACAGAAGCGCTGACTGTACGCTGCCCTTCCGGTTCCGTGACCAACTTATATTATGATTGCGATTTGATTCCCCATTAGTCTTGTATCGCCTCCCAGGTTCCCGGAGCTGTTTCTCTACTGTGTGGTCAGCCAGCAAGGACAACTGCAGGAACGTGCGGGGACTCCAGTCCCCATACAGCCTTTCCTGGGAGATCAGCTCATTACAATCGCATTCAGACTCAGTCTCTCAAAAGCCACCCACACTGCAAACGGGACCCTCCACGACCCAGTCTTCCCGAAGGGGCTCAGCGGGAGGGCAGCAGGCTTTGAAGTCAAGACCTGGGCTCAAGTCCAGGCTCCCTTGTTCTAGCTCAGGCACGTTGCACAATGTCTTTGTTTCCTCGTGGCTAAACGGGAAAGAGAAGCTACACAGTTTGAGCCACACGAGATCGTGGTGAGAATTAAGCAAGAAATGTGTGCCCAAGTCCCTACCACGAGGCCTGGCACCTGGTGAGCAGGCAGTGTTAGCTCTGACTGCTGTTTGCACGTGCATTACATCAGGTGTTCAATGTCTCATTAATTAATGAGCTGCTGTCTATGGAGTAAAAACCGTACTGTGTTTTGCCAACAGCACAAGACAGAAGGGCAGGGTTTCTGTTTGCTGGGAAACGTGAAGGTGCCCTCACACGGAGCAGGGCAGAGGGGGCTGGACGAAGCTGCCCCTCACCCTCTTTCCACAGAAGGAGCCCACAGCCTGGGGGGCGGCCTGATGATGGAGCCTGAGTGAGTCTGCTGGCCTGCCTCCGTGCTCCCCACCTCTAGGCCTCCCCTTCCACCCCCCACGTAAAGCTACTCACCTCCTCACCCAAGGCACCCATGCACACACTGACACACGCGTGCATCTGAACATGCTGGGATGAAGGAC